>MU226736.1:438484-472385 GCA_018584345.1 Thuja plicata
AGTAGGAAGTTAGATGGTGAAAAGGTTATGAAAGTATGACATTTGGAACTTATGATCTTATATAAAATGAAGAAGTAATATAACTAAATGAATGGTTCCCTTTTCTATGCTATGTTTGAGGGTAGTGCCCTTCCTATAGCTTATGTCCTACAAGAGCATTAATTAAATTGAAATACTTTCTTCTAAATTTTAGTGATGAAAATATATATGTGTGTGTGTGTGTGTGTGTGTGTGTGTGTGTGTGTGTGTGTGTGCGGTAATCCTTTTTGCAGGAATTAGTGGAGCAGTTCTAGAATCTAGTAGAGTGTCGTTGAAGAAGTCAAGGTCGGGTTCTTTCACCATAAGCCTCGGGCTAAACCAGTCAAGAGCACGTGAGCCAAGATAAGAATCATTAATAGATATTCATGGGAAGGATGGGTCAATACAGTTTCCTATTTTATGCCATGCGCGGATCTAAGAACCATCGTGTGCTACATTCTGGGACAATTTATTGAATAACTTCTATTATGAGATATTTTGTATTGATTACAATCCTCATCGAATGGAGTAATCCTAGATTTTAGTTGTAAGTTGTAGTTTCCCTTTAAATAAGATGACTGCTGAACTTTTGAGCAGCACGTCGATAGAGATAGAAATATTTTTGCAATTCAGCAAAAGAGAAAATACGATCTTGTTTTCTGCATCTTTTGTAATCCATGTTCTATGAATAAGTAATGAGAGCTTCAATTTCTAGTATCTCAGATCTTGTTCATTCACACTTCCATGGGGGCCCACGCGGGAGATGAATCTAATTCGTAGTTAAGTAGGTTGCAAGTTATTTGAAGCAAGTAGGAATATGTTGCTCCTGCAGCCATTAGTAATAGCACTAATGGTTGTTCCTGTAGCAAAGGTAGTTAGCTTGTCTATTGGTCCTATAGCATAGAGTTAAACGTTCTATTCCAAGCATATTCCTTTATCTTTAGATTACGCTGTTGATGTTTCAAGTTCCTAGTTTAGTTCCATTTCAAGTATTTTCCATTTACTATAATGATGGATTTTAGAATGGATTAGAGCATATACTTTACAGTCACCATTTCAAGTTTACGCTCCCTGGTCAATAATTTAATGAGTTCAATGTATTGTTTCTAGTAGAAAGGATGGATAATCCTTAACTATAAGAGGTATTATATAGAGCAGTCATTTTTGGCACCGCTACATAGAAGAAGAGATCATCTTGGGTGTTTCCTTCCTTAAGATCATCAAGCCAAGCCATTTAATCTATTCCATTCTAAGCTTGAGGAACCCCAAGTTGCACCCATAGAAGTTGAAGAACCATTTGAGAACATATTTGCCGATGCATTTGATCACTTACTATCATCCTGATGAATCCTTGCAATTAGACAAACTATTTGCTGAACCAGAAGATCTCTTGCCACTGCCAGGGCCTCCTCCAAGGATGACTCAACCAACCTTTCCCTTCCCATTTCCGCCTCAGCAAGGAAATCAAAATTTGAAGAACATACCCTCTACATCCTTGCCCAAGTTCTATGGCCTCATCACTGAAGACCCTGAGACTTTCCTTTTTGAGTTCAACATCCTTTGTAGGACCTACGACTATACAACTAATTCACATAAGCTCAATTTATTTCCATCCACTCTAAAGGAAGTCACACTACGATGGTTTATGGGCCTTGGTGCTAATGTCGTAGCAAATTGGACTACCATGAGAAACATGTTTCTTTCCAAATACAAAGAATACTGTTGAGGGTGAGATTTGAAAGGTGATGACATCTTCAGGATGACCCAGAAAGAGGATGAGACCCTAGAAGATTATGTCTCCAGGTTCATGTACAACCTACAGCATAACACTCAACATCAACTAAATGAGGACTCTCAGAAACACCTTTTCATTAAAGGTGTCAATGAAGGGAGTATTGAGGCTCTGGACCTGATGGTTGGAGGTGACGTTACATAAAAAAATTGGGATGATATCAAAAATATCTACCTGAACTACTCCTGGGCCACTGTCAAGAAGGGTAGAGGAATCTGAGACCTACCAGACAAGTCTGCTAGATCTGGGGTATCCAAGATAAAAATTTCTAATCTCCTATCAGACTTCAAGTAGGACATCAGTAACGGTGTCAATACTCAGCTGGATACCATGCAAGCTCGAAAGAAGGAGGATGTTGATGTTGTGCTCGCAGAATATTGCCTGCATTGTAGGGAGAAGAAGAGGAGCTGCAAATGCAAGACCATTGCAAATGTAGAGTCCCAGCTGATGCCTATGGAGTTCAAAGCTATCGATGAGAACAAAGAGGTGCTATATGTCACTCAGCGTAGGCCATGGGCCCCATGACTAGGTATGCCCCAAGATCCTCTTCAAATTCCTAGCAATAATAATCCATGGCAGAGTTTCCCAAATTCAGGTCCCCATAATTTTGGAGGATATAATAATTGGCAGCAACCTCAACAGGGGTGACACCAGCCCCAGCAGGGTTGGCAACAGCCCTAGCAGGGCTGGCAGCAACCCCAGCAAAGCTGGCAACAGCCCCAGCAAGGCTGGAAATAGCCCTAGTAGAGCTAACAACAGCCCCAGCAAGGCTGGCAACAACCTAATCAATTGATCTAATGTTAGGATCTAGGACTGTTGCACGTGAATAATAACTTTTTACCACAATTAGATGAAGGTTTTTAAAATGTAATTAAAATGCTTTTATAAACATAATAATTAAATAATGGTAAATTGAACAGAAGGGAGAGAGAAGAGAGAAGACAAAACACAAGTTGATAATGGAGTTCACCAATTGGCTACGTCTCTGGGTCCCTCCAATGGAGTGGTCGATCCTTGATTCTGCTCTAGAAAATAGTTACAAAGGTCTTCAACCTGTTACAAGATCTGCGTCTCCTCAGACGATAATGAATTACCAAATAAATCCTCCTTTTCACATACAACAAGCTTGACTATAAGCTCCAAATGCATAAGGACAAAATTCACTATCAAAATCCTAATTCCAACTCTGAAATTCTCTCACAAATTTTTCTCCAAAAATCTCCACTAAAAATCCCACAAAAATCCAGTAAGTCACACTCCCTTTTCACCCCTTTTTATACAAAGAATTAACTCAATATAGTAGATAACCATATGATTTACAAAATATACTCAATCTCCTATTTTTACAACAAATCCCCCAAAAATAATAATATCTCTTAAAAAATACCCATTAAGATAACATACTTCTTAAAATTGCCACCAAAATAACCTTGGAATATCTTATGAACAATTTTTAGACTTTGTTATCAACCGATATAAATATATTTTATCCAAACTTATTCCCACCGAATCCGCTGGCTTTGGAAATCTCGGCATTGTTGGGAGAATGGGTCGGTGGTTGGTTCCAACCATCGGCCCACCATTTATGGTTAATAGCTGTCACTAGTGGTTAATTCAAACATGTGCACGTTGGTTAAGGAAGTGGCTGTAAAACTTTGGAGGGGCAGGAGGTCACGAGGTCTATTCCTACTATGGCCATTTTACCTCGTTTTGGGATTTCAAGTGGTGGGACATGTAGTTAAAAGAGATAAACACCACATTTAGTTCAATGAAAACATGTGCCACATTGGTAAGGAGGAGTAATTGTAAAGGAGAGGACCGTTTGGTGCCACGTGGCACACAATCATTGGGCCGCATGGCACAATAAACTTGTCATAGGATGACAAGTGTAATGTCCAAATTAGTAATTTGCTGATGAGATGACAAGTGTCACACCTAGATTGGGCCAACTATGCACTTTCCCATGTCACTCAAAATTCCATGTCACTTGCCACGTCAGCATTAGTATTGACTGTACGTGCTGACATCATCAAGTCAACCTTTTCCTTTTGCAACTTTGACTGGTCATAACTTCTTCATACGAACTCTGTTTGAATCCATTCAAGTTGCGTTGGATTTGTATTGACAAGCTCTTCGAAATCGTGTTGATTTATGGAGCATTTGGAACACTTTAAGTTTTAGTGAAATATCCACCTGGATCGTCAATGGGCTAATCAACCCAATCAGAAAGCCATAATGCCCCCTCCACAGCAACAAGCTTTAATGCCTCCTCCTGCAGCCACTAATAATCCTCCTAAGCCACCACAGCTGCCCGCCCAACCTAACCCTAATCCCAATAATTAACCGCATGTTCAGCAGCAGAGCTATGCCTTGCATGACATTCATCTCAGGTCGGGAACTACTCTTGCTTCACCACAATCCCCTGTCATAACCAAAGTAGAGGAGCCTCATGCTGACCACAAAGATGCATCGGCTCCTGTAGCCAAAGAACCTCCATTTCCTCAGAGATTAGCTAAACAAGCTGAACCCATAGTAAACCCTGCTGTGGCAGACTTACTTGACCAATTAAAGCATATAATGGTACAAATTCCTTTCCTAGATTCTATCAAGGAAGTCACTGCCTATACCAGAGCTATCCGAGAGGCTTGCATTAAACAACCTGGATGGAAGAAAAAGGATCCCAAGACCATTCATGTCGTTGGCCAGCTATGTGATCTTATGTTAGACAAGTTGTCTGTACCCAAGTACGCTGATCCAGAAGTCCTGTGGTTAAAATTACCATCCAAGGTATAGAAGTCCAAAATGCCTTAGTGGATTTAGGTGCATCTATAAATGTTATGACCAAAGAATTCCTATCCAATCTGAACATTGCTAGTCTCTGAGACACACCAACCATTTTGCAACTGGCTGATAATTCTACTGTTAAACTTGATGGGGTAATTGAAGATGTTATAGTCACCCTACATTTCTAGGAGTATCCTATAGACTTTGTGATTCTCTGCCCTAAAGCTGATATGGGTGGATACCCTCTGATTTTAGGACGACCATGGTTGGCCACTGCTGATGCCTTTACATCTTGTCGGTCAGGGAAGATGACCATCTCTAATTGTGTCAATACCAAAAACTTGACACTCTACTCCCCTGCTCAACCCATGTTGTAGGACGAGGATGCCATGTGGCCAGAATTAGATGAACTTGATCTAGAAACCAACTCAATCCAACAACTCATGGTAATAGGAAGAGAGCCGTTTGTAGCCTCTAGGGAAGAAGATGAGATAATTTCATCTATCCTTACTAATAACTATGGCATCGATTCTCAGTTGTATTTTCAATTGGACTGTGTCTTAGAGACTATTTTGACCACTCCAAATACATCTCCATATTCACTATCCTCCAACTCTCTTCATCTCCTATTACCCCATGAACTAGATTCACCTCCAATTGCTGAGTTGGCCATGATGGATAAGGTCATAAAAATGGAAATTAGTCCTGGCAAAGAATTGAATATCAGCTCTAACCTATTGTTACCATGTCAAAAAGATATCCTTCAGCTGCTACAGGAGAACCAGCAGGCTTTTTCCTGGGATTACACCGACATGAAAGGCATAGATCCCAAACTTTGTACCCATCAGATCTATATAATTCCAGATTATAAACCTGTCAGGCAGCCCCAATGAAGAGTCAATCCTATCCTAAGGGATATAGTCAAAAATGAGCTCCAAAAGCTCCTTAATGCCGAGTTTATCTACCCAATTTTCGATAGCCAATGGGTGTCACCTCTTGTCATAGTGCCCAAAAAAGGAGGTAAATGGCACGTTTGTGTGGATTATCAGGAGCTCAATATAGCCACTAAAAAGGACCATTTTCCACTAGCATTCATAGACCAAGTCCTTGATAACCTAGTAGGAAAGAAGTATTTTTCCTTCTTGGATGGGTTCAGTGGTTACAATCAAATTAAAATAGCTCCTGAGGATCAGGAGAAAACTACCTTCACCTGTCCTTGGGGAACTTTTTCATATTCTGTCCTCCCTTTTGGCTTATGTAATGCCCCTGCCACTTTTTAGCGAGCAGTCATCAGTATCTTTTCAGACATATCTTCTGATTGTATGGAAATCTACATGGATGACTTCACTACCTATGGGAACACCTTTGATGAAGCCAAGGACAATTTGGAAAAGGTCCTCCGAAGATTCCAGGACTATAATCTCTCTCTCAACAGTGAGAAGTGTTTTATGCTCATGGAAGAAGGTGTCGTGTTGGGACATTTTATTTCCTCACATGACATCCAGGTCGACCCCACCAAGATTTCAGTCATTAGTACTCTTACCACACCAGAGAAGTAGAAAGATGTCTAGAGTTTTCTTGGCCATGCTGGGTATTGCAGATGGTTTATCAAGGATTTTAGCCAAATTGCAGCTCCCCTCTATCATCTCTTAAAAAAGGACTCTGATTTTACTTGGAATTCTAAGTGTGATAAGGCTTTCCTACAGCTGAAAGAAGTTCTAACAAATGCACCCATATTACGCAGACCAAATTGGGGTTTTCCCTTCCATATTCATACAGATGCTTCTAATTATGCTATCAGGGCAGTATTGGGCCAGCAAGAGGATGCAATTGAACATGCCATTTATTTTATCAGCAAGAATCTGCAGGGAGCCAAATTCAATTATATAGTGACAGAAAAAGAGTTACTTGCAGTAATTTATGCTCTAAACAAGTTCAGGCATTATATTACTGGCTACCAGATTTTTGTCCACACTGACCATTCTGCGATCCGGTACCTGATGAATAAACCAGCTATCTCAGGAAGATTGGCTCGTTGGTTACTACTCATGCAGGAATTTGACATCACAATCATCGACAAGACCAGGAAAGCCAATGTTGTGGCTGAATTTCTCTCTTGCTTGCACATTCCTGATGATCCTGCAGCCATAGATGATAGTTTTTCGAATGAACATTTGTTCCTTTTGCAAGAACACAATCCCCAGTATGCCAACCTTGCCAATTATCCCACAATTGGTCGAACACCGGCCCATTTTTCTTCTAAGGAACGCAAACTACTAGCTGAAAAAAGTTTCAACTTTTCTTGGATTGCTGGTTTCATGTTTTACACTGGCCTAGACCAAGTTATGAGACGATGCATCTGTGAGGATGAAACTTATGACATCCTCCAAGCATGTCATGATGAGCCATGCGGTGGCCACTTTGCAGCCAAAAGGACGATCTTCAAAATCTTGACTACTGGGTATTATTGGTTGACTCTCCACAAAGATGCCGCTCAGTACACCAAGAAATGTGATTGGTGCTAGAGGATGGGGAGGCCTACTAAGACCGACGAGATGCCCCTATAGCCACAGGTGGTGGTCACACCCTTTGATAAGTGGGGCATCGATTTTGTGGGTCCCATTGACCCTTCTTTTCAAGGTAAATCTTACATTTTAGTCTATACTGACTATGCTACTACGTGAGCCAAGGCTAAACCCATGAAGCATCCCCAAGACAACAATGTTGCTAAATTTTTGTATGAAGCCATTTTTACCCTCTTTGGTGTTCCAAGGGAAATTATCTCTGATCAAGGGGCACAATTCACTTCCAACCTCATCGCTGCTCTAATGGAAGAATACCACATTCATCATGCTAAGTCATCTCCCTACCATCCGCAGGCCAATGGTCAGGTTGAATTCACTAACCATGAATTGGAGGCTATTCTTACCAAAACTGTCATTGTTCATAAGAAGGATTGGGCAGCCAGGCTTCCTGAAGCACTGTGGGCTTACCGCACTACTTGGAAGTCTGCTACAAGATTCACCCCATTCCAGTTAGTCTATGGTAAGATGACCATGATACCTATTGAGTTTGAACATAAGACATTGTGGCTAGCATTGGAGCTCGACCTTGATCTCACTACAGCTCAGCAAGAATGAGTTCTCACCTTGAATAATCTGGATGAATGGAGGAAGTCTACCTTGGCTAACACTGAACTGATCCAACAACAACGCAAGCAATGGCACGACAAGTTTATTAAAGATAAAAAAATTTCCATCAGTGACTGGGCTCTCTTGTATGACTCCCGATATCACCACACTCCTAGTAAGTTCCAAACCCGCTAGTTAGGGCCTTATGAAATTATCGCTGTATTTTCCAATGGTGTTGTGCAGTTTTTGACCGTTGACCCTGTTCGCTTCAAGTTACTAGTTAATGGCCAGCGTCTCAAGCTGTACCATAAACCCCAGAGCAAGACCTAGTTCCTGCAGCAATTTGTGAGCACTATCGTCCACAATCCTTCTGTAGCACAAGAATGTGAGCCACTTGCTCATATTCGTTCTTCACTTTGAGGATGATGTTCGCTTCACTCCATAATAAATAATTTCTTCCTGAAAGTACCTTCTCCATAATAAAAAAAACCCTCACCTTGCATTTTTCTCTCTTCCATCTTTTTCATTTCACCATATCACTCCATTCGAGCATATCTCATCATTAGCCACTCTTCCTGTAGCTCTTTCCAGGTTCATGGAACGATCTCTCGTACATATTTTATATTTATTTTCTTTATTTAGGAGTTTAGTGTTCTTTAATTTAATGCTCTTGTGAGACATGGCACGCTGGGACCCATGCCTTCACCTTAGTTGGGGGGGAGATTCATTTATTATTGTTTATTATTTCAGTCATTTCAGCGGTCATTTCAACGCTTCATGATATTTAACTTCCTGTCTTGTCAAACCCTTTGCCACATGACTGCTGATAAATGTTAATAAAAGTCTGTAACGTGTGATTATGTCATCAATTATCAATGAATTAAAAGTTATTAAGGCTTGCATTAAAACAATAATGATTTGGGTGCGACGTGTTTGGGTGGCACATACCTTAACACACGCGAACAAATTATGAAAACCAATAAGCTCTACTTCTTGATACGAGTGATCTTCAGTAAATCTTTCACCTCTAAATTTCTGGACCATCAATCTGCAAAAAAGCTTGAGTCTGTAAAATGAATTCTCCATTACAAGGTTCAGCATATATTCTGTGGGGTAGAATTTTGACAGTAGCAGCTATGGGTGGAGATCTCCAAAGGCATGAGCCGTTTGATCACAGTGTTCTTTTAGTATCAGCAGCCAGTTGTGAAAAATTCTGCAGAAGAGGATGGTTAGACTACTACCTGAGCCTAAACGGATTTGATGCCAAAATCGCTCATGAATTTTTGAATACTTTACGAGGTGGGTTTGCAGTAGTAAAAGGGTTGAAGGTTGAATTCTCAGAGGAGATAGTGGCAGAGGTCACAAAGTTACCACAAGCAGGGGAAAAATGGTTAAAGGATATTGATGTGCATTCGGCTAGGGCACAGTTAACTCTTCATGGTGACCCTCCTCTGAACATTGACAAGAAGTAGGGTACTTTGAGAACCTCACTGCCTGAAGATTACATGCAACCAACCACCTTCATCATTCAGTATTTCACTTGCGAAGGCTGATATAAGTACCTTCACGGGATACATTTCAAAATTCTGAGCGCCCTACGCCATGACAATCGACCGGTGAGTCTACCTAGTTTTTTGTTCAATATTATTCAGAAATAAGCTGCTATGGTTCAAATAAGAAAATTTTAGGCTGCGTCGCATCACTGTTTAATTAAAACTATCATAGAAAGAGAGTTGAATAAACAGTCCATAGGCACATGGGAGGAATTTCTACAATTGGATAATTTAGCACCTAGGGTAGAAGGCCCTAGAGGCCAAGGTGTTGGGAGAAGGGAAAAATCTAAAATAGGATTCCTTAAGGTAATCTTAAAGATTGACCCTAAAGCCTCCTCCTCCAACCCAAGTCAGCCTAAAAGGAAGGCTTGTATGAAAGAAACTCTTGTTGCCACTAAGAAAAGAAGAAAACTTGGTAAAGCCACTATTGCCCCTGATACCTCTCCTACTGAGGAAACCCAGTCACCTTCTAAGGAGACTAAAAGCAAAACCCTAGGAGAAGAGGCAATAAATTTTGAACCACAATCTAGTAGGGAAAAGGAGAATGGTGCATCTGATGAAACCCTACCTAAAGTTGAAGAAGAGCCCATGAGAGAAACCCCTGCAGCCATTAAGAAAAAGAAACACACGAGCCCTCAAAGTTCTATTCAAACCCCCATGAGGCGAAGTCCTCAATTTGCCACCACTTCTAGCAAAAATGTTGAGCTACCTACTCATACCATAGAAATTGAATCTTCCCAATCCATTGAACAACCTATCCCTGAGCCAATAAACCAGGAGTCAATAGAAATTGAAGGAATAGGTAATGTTTCTGAGAAGGATCCTGAAGTAGAAAAGGATGTTTCCAGTGTTGGTTATATTCTTGTGGGAAGTGATAAAGAATCAGAAAATGAGGAAGGATTTGTTAATAGCCCTGGGATGCAAGATAACCTTGAGGATTCCATGGAAGAATATTCGGATGACTGAGGGGTTTTTCCTTCTAATGAATTCCTCGTGCTTAACCAGGAAGGAATTTGGGACATAATAAGACAGGTCAGTAAGGAGAATTTAGATGTGTTAGCAAATATAGTTGAAACTTGCCAAGAGAATGATTCAATTAGAACTCTTGCTGTGAGTAAGGGTAATCGTTTTCCACATCAAGATAAGGAAGAACAACCACATACCACATCTCCTCAGCCTAGGGCATCTGAACCTATACCTAAAATTACCACTGAATGGATTGACATCCTTCATCAGGGACCAATGCCACCAGCATATTTGTCCACCCCTGTTGCTACAAGGTTACACTTATATCAGCAATTCCTATGGGAAAAGGCTCAGTGGGGTTTGGAAAAAGAAAAATTGTAGAGAACCATTGATGAGCAGGATCATCAACTTAAATAGAAAATAGATCAGGTAGCAGTATTGGAGGAAAGGATTCAAAAGATAAATAAACTAATTCCTCAAGCAATGGCATGTCGATCGCCATCCCCAGTTTACACATTGTTTTTAAAAGAGCAAATTGTCAATTTTCAGATGACCAGGGTTGTAGAGGGGTTGAATCCTTCCATAGCAACTCCACATGAACTTTATGATGCTTTCCAGTCGGCTCCAATGGCCATCAAAAACTTTCTATGTGAGATGTACTTGCACAATTTTGCAGTACCTAATAATCATGAGTGGAATTCTCTTTTGTATATAGGGGATGTTAAGTTAAGGGCAGTAATGTCCTGGGTTCAAAATGAAATAAGCAGAGGGCATCAGGCTCTACCATACAGAAACAAGGAAATAGATATTCTGTTAATGATTAGACCTGAGGTGCAGGATTCTAGAAGGACTTATCTTGATTGGATTTTGATTACCCTAAATCCAAGTGGAGCTCAAAAGGTTAACCCAATTCAAGAACAGGCATACTCAGATTGGGAACAACATTCAGATCATAGTGTTGATGATGCAATTTCAGCATGTAGGCAAAGGTGGATGGGAATGTCACATGATCTGAGAATCAGGGAACCACATTCCCCTCAGAACTTAATCCTTGTTGCTCAAAGGGTTCCACGATATATATCAATGTGTAGAACACTCCAGAATTATTGGATTCCACTAAGATTCCAGCCACCTCTGTTCCTATAGCCTTTAATGGTAGCAAATAAATCAGCAGAGGATTATAGCATAGCCCAGGAAGAACAGCGGTGGGAAAGGCTGTGAAAAACTCATGGATACTTTGACCATGTGTATAATGAATCAGGAGTCAAAATTGCCAGTGACTTGAGGATACAAGCTTAGGTTCAGAACTTCATAATTGTTGGAGGCCAACAATAGCTTAGTAGGGGGCAATGATGAGCCAATCTAATGGCCATCTTTGATAACACTTTTTGCTGTCTTTGTGATAAAGTTTACTTACAGTTGATACTTGAACTTATGTTTTTATATATATATATTTTATGTAAGAAATGGACATAAGTAGGAAGTTAGATAATTAAAAGGTTATGAAAGTATGACATTTGGAACTTATGATCTTATATAAAATGAAGAAGTAATATAACTAAATGAATGGTTCCCTTTTCTATGCTATGTTTGAGGGTAGTGTCCTTCTTGTAGCTTATGTCCTACAAGAGCATTAATTAAATTGAAATACTTTCTTCTGAATTTTAGTGATGAAAATATATATATATATATGTGTGTGTGTGTCGAAGATGGTATGTGTGCGGTAATCCTTTTTGCAGGAATCAGTGGAGCAGTTCTAGAATTCAGCAGAGTGTTGTTGAAGAAGTCAAGGTCGGGTCCTTTCACCATAAGCCTCGGGCTGAACCAGTCAAGAGCACGTGAGCCAAGATAAGCATCATTAACAGATCTTCACGGGAAGGCTGGGTCAATATAGTTTCCTATTTTATGCCATGCGCGGATCTAAGAACCATCGTGTGCTACATTCTGGGAAAATTTATTGAATAACTGCCATATTCTATTATGAGATATTTTGTATTGATTACAATCCTCATTGACTGGAGTAATCCTAGATTTTAGTTGTAAGTTGTAGTTTCCCTTTAAATAAGATGACTGCTGAAGTTTTGAGCAGCACGTCGATAGAGATAGAAATACTGATGTAATTCAGCAAAAGAGAAAATACGATCTTGTTTTCTGCATCTTTTGTAATCCATGTTTTATGAATAAGTAATGAGAGCTTCAATTTCTAGTATGTGAGATCTTGTTCATTCACACTTCCATGGGGGCCCACACGGGAGGTGAATCTAATTCATAGCTAAGTAGGTTGCAAGTTATTTGAAGCAAGTAGGACTCTGTTGCTCCTGCAGCCATTAGTAACAACACTAATGGTTGTTCCTGCAGCAAAGGTAGTTAGCTAGTCTATTGTTCATGTAGCATAGAGTTAAAGTTCCTATTCCAAGAAGATTCCTTTATCTTTAGATTACACTGTTGATATTTCAAGTTCCTATTTTAGTTCCATTTCAAGTATTTTCCATTTACTATAATGATGGCTTTTAGAATGGATTAGAGCATATACTTTGCAGTTACCATTTTAAGTTTACGCTCCCTAGTCAATAATTTAATGAGTTCAATGTATTTTTTCTAGTAGAAGGGATGCATGATCCTTAACTATAAGAGGTATTATATAGAGTAGTCATTAGTTATGCTTCCACATGTCCTTTGAGGAAACTATAAGTATTGTTATTCAAATTACAAAATGATTTGAAATAACAATATATTTCAAAACCACGCAAAATGGTCATTGGACTTTGATAAATCATGCTACATCGTTGAGATCTTGGCTTAAGAAGCTTCATCCTGAAATCAATCTGCACCTTTAGATTACCTAAACATAAACCATTGTGAAATGGAATGATGAAGCATCGAACTGGCGGCCATTAAAAACAACTCGTTATTATTATGCATATTGTTTTTATTAACATCATCTGGCCTCTAGAACTGGCTTTAAAAACTGACTAGAAAACCTCCCAGAGCTCTCAAATCTAGAAGATATGAAGTCTTTCATGTTTTCTATCATTCTATGAAAACATATCTCCATGATATTTTTAGAGGCGAGATATTTTAATCTCTCAAGTTGACCATTTTCACATACTACAAATGCATTGGTCAAAACACATGCAAACCAACTTCGGATTCACTTCTGCAAAAATATCAAACCGTCTTCTGAGACTTAACCATTGATCCAGGTAGCACACTTAGATACAAGGAGAGAAAATACACAATTGGAATCTCAAAACACATGCTTGAAAAAATCTATAACCCTCTGAAAATGAGTATCCTGTGAAATTTATTCTGTCTAGCACTGGAAATCTGTAGAAATTGCTTTTGATTTTGATTCCACAAACCTATCAAAAGAGACTCTTAAAGTCTAAACCTTTGAAAATGGATTCATTTTCATACAAGGAATACATAACTTCAAATAGATTTCTCTATCAGTCAAATGGTCATTCATCGCTGCTTCTCAAAGTTAGCCACTTAACAACTTTCTTCACTCAAACTCAATGAAAATGCAGAAACTTGATTTGGAAAAGGTTGGGGAAAGTGATCAATTGGATTGAGAAAGGTCTAAAAATATTTATGAAATCACATTTCCAAGTTTCCAATGCATTGGACCAATCAGCTTCTAATGTCCTTGAACCGGGTACAAATTGCAAGACCTCAAAGTAGGGCAATTAGAATTCTAGGCAAAACAGAGAAACAAGACAATTCTGGACAACCAACTTTGGGGGATCAGAAAACCTATCAAGCGAACTCAAAAAGGCTTGGGTTTTGAAACATAAGTTCTCTTCTATACATATTAAGAATTCCCAAAGTGGTGGTCGATGAAACTCAAAATGACACAAGTTATTCAAATGCAAATTGTGCATATTACAACAAAATGACACTTAGGTGGCAAATGCAGAACTAGACAAATGTTGCAAACAAGACATTACAAAAAAACTCAAAACTTGAATCTCACGACCAGGGATGTCTTCATATGTCAAAACAAGGGTAATGAATGCCTGACATGCATGGTAGACCTCAAAACTTCATCTGAGCGAATATGCACAAAAAGAAATTATAGGGGGTCAAAATGCAAATGATTAACAAGGTACTCAAAACTCCTTGTTACATTTTTGACTCCAAATAGTGGCTCTAAATGGGGATACGTTCCCCATGTGGGCATGCAAATAATTTAGAATCATTGGTAGAAGTAGACCACCCCAAAAAATAAATCATATTTTTCTCTTCTCTCTTATCTTTTCTCTTTTCTCTTTTCACAAACTAGGAATCCTTATTGAAAGCAAACACACCACACAACTGAAAGGAAAGAGACTACACAAAAAAGGAAATTATTTACAAAATGACCAAAGCCCCAAAACTGGAATTAGCTCTTACCTTTGTCATACATCTGGTTTTCATCACCAGAGATCAAAGGCAAATTGAAACTGTTACTTCTTGCAAGATAATAAAAAATACTGCAAGAAGGCTTCATCATATTACATGAAATGTGATCAACATACTCATCACTAAATGGAAACACCAACTCATCAAACCACTAAAAATGTTGATCATTGTGCAACACCAAATTGTCACACCCTTTACTATCACGGACTTGTTGAGAAGAAAAAAAATCCATCTCCCTCACATGGCTGGAATCAAACAAATAATGAACACTAGTTTGCACCGAAGAACAAGATTATTTTATAACAAAACTTTGCAAACTAGAGTAGAACACATCTAAATAAAACTTTGACTGCATAACATCAAAGATAGCTTGTTGATCAATAGTTCTATCAGCATCTTCTAAAAATGTATTGTTAATCAATGGCTCGTCTTTTATTTTCAAATCTAAGAAAACACTTTCAGATTTATCACTCTCTTCAACACCACAGTCTATACAAGAATCCATGACACTAAAATTGTCAAAATCTGAATGTATACCAACATATTAATCTTCATACTCAGCATACTTGACATTATCAAGTTTCTCATATCCATATGCATTATCATCTTGCAAAGTATCCAACTCAAATATAGGAAAAGTATCAACACCATAAGTTTCATATTTCACACTCTCATCAAAATCATCAGTGTCAAAACATATATCCACGGGGCATGAATTTTTAGAGTCATTTTTAGATGCATACCTCTAAAAATCAGCAGCTCAGAGTACTGATATTTTCTCACTACTTAGAGGGTATTTGACTTCATGTTTACCTTCCTTGGCCCCTTGTTTGATGTTGCAAATATCTTCCTCGTTGGAAACAAGGAGTGAGACCTATTGGATCATATCATCTTGTGCACAAAAATCACTACAACAAATTACATCCGCATTGTAATAATCATCTTGTTGTTCATACAAAATTTCTTTAAACTAAGACAATAAATATGCATCTTCATGCTGAGAAAAAGAAACGTCTATAGACTCAAGGTGAACACTCCCAACTACAAATTCATCTTCATCATCTTGTTGCTCATAGAATTCATTGTCAGCATTATAATCAACATCACTAGAAAAAGTAGACTCAGCATCATCTACATAACTAGATTGATATTCAACATCCTCAACATTTTCAGATTCTGATTTCTCAATCGAATCTATCCATTCTATGGTATGTTTAATTTCTTCCTCTCTAAGAGATGCAAACCAATTTACTGATTCAGGCACACAAAGCCCTAAAAACAAATCTATCCATGATAATTCTGGAAACTCAATGGATGTTATAAGGTTGTCAACTGCATCATGAAATCTATTTATAAAATAAATAGTATGTTTCTTTCTTTCTTTCCCCTATCTCGTATCTCAAAATCAACAAGGCTTTCTCTTTGATTCTTTTCTCTTCTAATGCAATATCTCTATTAAATTTCTCAAGATATGACTCATAAATCTCAAATATAGAAAAATTATATTGATCCATTGAAACTGGACCTTCCATTGGACCATTCATTTAACAACAACTTATTTTTTCATAAAAAATTTATCTAATTTTAGGCAATAATTTTCCTTACATAACCACAACATACTTCTGATTTGGTAAATGAACTCTTAAAAACAAGAAGTATGGAAACCTTCAAATCAATTTTTCTTTCTTCTTAGTGACTTCTTCACTTAATAAGGGGCTTTTCTTTTTCATAAAAATAAAGGATTACCTAGACAAGAACTGCAGCTACTTCTCTTTCTTCTTCTTTACTAGATACAAGGAAAATCTAGAGCCTTTTTTGTAGCTCCATCGTATTCTTTTCTCACAGAGTCACCACCTCCTTGTAGAGAAAAATTTTCAAATAGAAAGAGATATTTTCAAATCACATTTAATTCTGGGTTCATTCCAACTAGCAAAGTCACACAATCTTCTGTCAATTCGCTGCAAATATAAACACCTTCCAGGCTATTCTCTCTCAAAGATTTGAAATAATTTTAGATTCCTTTTCTCGACTCTCTTTCTTACAGTCAGATTTTGATATTGATTCAACCAAGAAAGGAAATAGACATCTTAAACTTGTTGATCTTAAACTTCAAATAACAACTGATATTAATTTTACACTGGCACAAAACAACCAGGATTCTCCAAGTTTAATAGAGTCGCCACCCACAACAAGTATGGGATTAAATTTCACAAAGTGGTCCAGAAATGGGAAACATATGATTAGCTCTTATGATCTTATAACCTCCACTTCTCCAAAAGATTTTCTATGTTAATTACAAGATTCTGTAAGAATTCCCAAACAGAATCGCCATTTTGTTAGTACTTTTTCTTGCGGAATCTGTACAAGTATCAATGCTTGACTCTATGACTCCCAACTCACGATTCTTGCAAGTAAAAATACTAATTAATGAGGATTTTATCCTCCTACTTTGGGCTCCACAGACTCAGGTGGGTGTACCTCTTGACTTGTTGCTTTCCAATAAATTAAATAGAGGATTAAGGATTCTCATAATGATTTAGTAGTGTCTTTTACTACAACTGATGCAGAGCTTCAAAAGCTAATCCATGATTTTTACAAGAGTAAAAAACATTGTAGAAAAATGGACAATGTGACAAGGATATTCATCCTTCTTCTCTTTGAGTTAAAAACTTAGGCAAGCTAACCTAAAGGATTCAATTCTTTAATGAATCACCAATAATGTTTATACTATTCAATACAGCTCCTAAACATCCATGATCTTAAACAGGAAATGAAAATATATTCAGATTTTAAATGATTGATGATGAGGAATACATAACCAGTAAAGACCAGTGCCTTCTCTATTGGGAAACAAAGTCAAATAAACATACATCCACAAAAAACCCTCTAACTCCAAACAGACAAAAACCAAGTGGAGTGCCTTACAAATCACTCTATTCACTCCAACACCTGGACATCAAATTCTTGTACAAACCTTGAACCCTCATATTTTATCTCTAAGATTTACTCCCTCCTTGGAAGAAACTCAAAAAATACAATTCACAGCTACCTTATAACTAGTGCATTAAAATGCCTTATAGCTTAACACACAAGATTTCAAGACAAGACACAAAGACATAGACAAGTAGTGAATAGGGATTCCATTGTTTTTCATTAAATTGCTATCTGATTCTGCATATTTACAAGATAGAAGAACTCATAAAAAAAAGACTCAAGAATCAGGAAACTGCTCAGCAGTATTAATTTCACCATCCTTGTAACAATGGAGAAAAAGATAGATATAAGATAAAGGGAAAGCCAAAATTAACCCTAACTGACACCTTTCTATTTGCAAGAAACTTCTGTAAATATCTCCTTTTCTCCAAAAATCTGATTTGGTTTCTCTCCTTTGAAAATCCTTTCAAATGCAATCATTCTATTTAAAAAACTTGATTCTGCACTCTAATTGATTGAAAAAATAAAATCCTCATCCGAAGACCTTTCCAACGGTATATTACACTTGCCATTTTTGAGAAGATTTGGTCACTTAACCATTAAAACAACTTCTTTCTTCCCGTGCATACTCAATTGAAATTTTGAAAGTGTAGATTGTATAGTTTGGACTATTGGATTAAGATTAATTTTTCAAGATATTTAAACCTTGCACATTAATTTACCTTTTTCTCTCCTTATTCTGCATTTTCTGCACTTTAATCCCAGAACTCACCAGATTTTTCCATGTGTCAAGTGTTGGTTTGCTGCTCTTAACTGGGTCTGAAAACTCTGCTTTAACCATGGTCTATTTGGAGATTGGGAGATAACTTAGTCTCTGAATTTTGGAATCATTTCTTTAACCATAATTGTATTGGTAGATTGCACATGAGCCCTTGATCTAGATTTGATTAGATAGCTAGGCTTAATCTCAGAATGTTTGACCACTAACCGCCAGCATCTAGCGACTACGTGTGGGTTAGTTGACTACTAGGTGAAATCTCTAAATGTTTTTCCTAACTACAGTTTTATCTCGCAACTTCATGCCCTTTCACCACGTGTCTTTCCTCCTTTGTGCGTGGGTCTCACCAAAAATATCTTTCTTTTGAAGTTGCCTGTCTAGAACGCAAATCGAGGCACCTACCACGAGCATGCATGGAGAGCCTCATGCTCATCTTCACATTACGCTATGTAAGTCATTTACCTTTTAAAAAACTCAAATTTCCTTCCCACCACCAATGTGGGATTGTTATTTCAAAGGTTTTAAAGCCTTTACCTCTTGTTGCGTGCCAAAACATATCTTATACTTATCCTTGGCCAAGCATAACATTCCATGGTTGGGGCCCGCCAATGAGCCTTAGCTCTTTACTCACATTACAATATGAGTGTTGTATAAAAATGTTCAAAATCACAACTTTCTTATGAATGTAGGATAAACAAAACAAAAACCATTGCAGCCTTGCACATCTGCGTGTGACCAAAATATGTTTACTTTCATAGGCATTTTACAAACTAATCATGCTCCTTCCTTGCACATTCACTATGCTGGAAAGTCCACGCAACTTGATCTATGGCTCCATGCGCAGAGAAAATTGCTTGGAAACATTTTAAAAAGAAACTTCCTTCACACCCACGCGCAACTTTGTAAATTCCATGAGGTCCTACTTCCGCAACAAGGAATGTTGTGCAACCCTTGCCATGCATGGACATCCTATCTCAAATGTCACGCTAGATGCCTACATAAAGCTCCTCAAAGAATTCATGCGCTAGCTTTGTCTCCAGATGCTATACTGCGCAGGCTATTGGTTTTGCACCTTTTAGGCATTCTTTAAAATAGTCCACACACCATCCTCTTAAATCCCTTTTAATGCTTTTGTGCAGGTTCACTCCTATGCAACATGAATTTGGGTTTTCCACCTGCCAAGTGCTTTGTTTTAAGTTTTCAAAATGTTTACTTTCATCTCTCCATGTGTGGGCTTCTATTACCATCGTACACAGGCCTCTGGACATTCTTTATTTACACCTACCAATGACATTGGCTTCACTGCGCAGGGTCTCCTTTATATGTTGCGCAGGTTTAGCGCAACAATTCAAACTTAGCTTACACCATAGTCCACATAGGGTATCATCATTCTTATGCGTTGGCTATTTTTTGTCAAGCTCCATGTTTTCTTTCCCAGCACAACAATCTCCTCTGCCTCCAGCGCAATCCACTTGGCAATTTTCTTTCTGTGTAGGCACTTTCAATATTCGTTTAGAGGTTTGGTCTTTTTAGTTATTTTAAAATGCGGCCCCTTGTGGATATTGCGTAGAGTTGTGTGCAAACATCTTGGCAAAAAAAATTCCAATAGAATTTGTTTGAAACTTTTCAAAGTTTTCCATTCCATGTGTGGTCTTCTTTGTTTACATTTGCCATGTTCTTTGGCACATTACACTAGTTTCTCTGGCTTATCTCCTTCTATGCCTTTTGCAAGCCTCTGGTCTTCCAACATTGTGCAACAATCCATTCTTTGGTTTTAATGCCATTCAATGGCATTTGCTTTAAATCTTTTAAAATTTCTTTGGCTTATGCTTTGCACAAGCCTCCTTCACCAGATTTACAACTGCAAATTGCATTGGT
The DNA here is from genome assembly GCA_018584345.1 of Thuja plicata. Lineage (NCBI taxonomy): Eukaryota > Viridiplantae > Streptophyta > Pinopsida > Cupressales > Cupressaceae > Thuja > Thuja plicata. The sequence goes on from MU226736.1 coordinate 458,723, forward strand.
TTTATGTTTTTGTCCTATTTCGCTTAATGATTGGCATTCACTCTGTAGAATGATCAACACATACACCCAAGCTCCATCACTCTCGCATTCTTCTTTGCCTTTTGTCAGAAATTTCATGTGCCTTAAATGTGTCTTAGATATGCTTCCACATGTCCTTTGAGGCAACTATAAGTATTATTATTTAAATTACAAAATGATTTAAAATAATAGTATGTTTCAAAACCACACAAAATGGTCATTGGACTTTGATAAATCATGCTACGTTGCTAAGATCTTGACTTAAGAATCTTGATCCTAAAATCAATCTGTACCTTCAAATTACCTAAACATAAACCATTGTGAAATTGAACGATGAAGCATCGAACTAGCGGTCATTAAAAACAACTCATTATAATTTTGCAAATTGATTTTATCAACAACATTTGGCCTATGGAACCGACTTTAAAAACTGACTAGAAGACCTCCCAGAGCTCTCAAATCTATAAGATATGAATTATTTCATGTTTACTATCATTTTGCAAAAACATATCTCCACGATATTTTCAGAGGCAAGATATTTTAATCTCTCAATTTGACCATTTTCACAAACTGCAAATGCACTGGTCAAAACACATGCAAACCAACTTCAGATTAACTTTTGTAAAAATATCAAACCATCTTCTGAGACTTAACCATTGATCCAGGTAGCACACTTAGATACAAGGAGAGCATATCCACAACTGGGATCTCAAAACAACTGCTTGAGAAAAAGCTATAACACTCTGAAAATGAGAATCCTGTGAAATTAATTCTGTCCAGCTTTGGGGATCTATAGGTTTTCAATGTAGGGGAATAATCAGCTTCTCATTTCCTTGAACCCGGTAAAAATTTCAAGACCTCAAAGTAGGGCAATTAGAATCCTGGGCAAAACAGAGAAATAAGACAATTCTGGACAACCAACTTTGGGGGATCCAAAAACCTATCAAGCAGACTCGAAAAGGCTTGGGTTTTGAAACATAAGCTCTCTAATATACATATTAAACATTCAAAAAGTGGTGGTCCATGAAACTCAAAAGGACACAAGTTATTCAAATGCAAATTGTGCGTGTTACAAAAAAATGAAACTTAGGCGACAAATGCAGAATTAGACAAGTGCCCAAAACAAGACATCATGAAAAAACTCAAAAATTGAATCTGACAACCTAGGATGTCTTCATATGTCAAAACAAGGGTAATGAACACCTGACATGCATGGTAGACCTCAAAAATTCATTCGGGAGAATAGGCACAAAAAGTAATTATAGGGAGTCAAAATGCAAAAGATTAGCAAGGTACTCAAAAACCCTTGTTGCATTTTTTGAGTCCCAACATGTGGTATATTTGTTTCCTTATGAGCCCAATTATCCCGTACAATTATCTGGCCATATGAAATATTCTATCATCTAGATTTCTCGTTCTCTCAAATTAATATAAAATATGTCAAAATAATACTGAGAAAAATCTAACAAGTGTATTTGATTATCAATCAAATAGAAATTATACTCCCTCACAATTTTTCTATCATCCTATGTACTATCATTTGCATTTCTATAAACAATATGAACATACATAACCACTTGCATTGAATTATAGTATTGCTCGAGTTTCCTCTTATGGAGCAAGAGTATAGTTTTTTTCAAATTCAACCACTAATAGTATAGTACCAATTGGAAATTTATTTCTACATGTGCAAAATTGATTATCAAGTCCTCTAGCATATGAGAGTGTTTCAAGCATTTTGGAACAATCTTACTCTTGAATTCTAATATGAATGCATGTAGACTAAGTTTTTATGTGATTAATTTGCACCGCTTTCCAATTTTTCCATCTTTTAAAGAATACTCAACATTATTAAATCTTTTAACATATACTATTTTTTGTCCAAAATCATTTTCACTACTTTCGTGCAATTGTTAATATTAATAAAAATAAATATTAAAATAAACAATATAATCATTAATAAAATAAGTAAAAATAAATATTTTATATAGTTATTAAACGATATAAATAAAATGCATGTGGACATTGTCCTAATAATAAGAAATTCTTGCAACTAGCGCATTGTTAAAAAATACATGAACTTCAAAAAAATCCCATTAGATCTTTCACAAAACAAACTTACTACAAACTCCTTGATTTTTTCAAGTGGTATATTAATATCACAATCCTCCATAATCATGTTAGCATGTAAATTGAAATGTATAAATAAAAAAATATCAAAGTAATAACGAAATTGATTATGTGTTTTACAACAAAAAGATATTCATTTCTTTTTTATTTTCACATACCAAGGTTTAAAGTTTTCAAATGATCTTTGACTAAGGGTAATATGTCCAGGTAGCATAACCTCATCTAAAAAATTTCTATAAAATTTAGTTTGCGTTGTGTTTAATAGGTGTTTTGGAAGATGATCATGAATTTTAGAGCCCACTCTTAATTTCAAAATATCTCTAGCATTAGATGATACCCTTGTATTATCATGACAATATTTTTCATCTAAATATTTGATTTCAGGACTCAATTTCATGTAAGATCATGGGATTGTACCACTAAAACTCCAACATTGGTTGATTTGATCATTTTCGATACTTAATCTTCTCTTACCAACATTTTAGGATACATGTTTAAAATTTCACTTATGTTTTTTATCATTCTTTTATCCAAAAAAAATTATTATATGTAGTATTTGTTATAGCTCATCGTGTTGCATTCCTATCTTTCGATCGAATCATTTTTCCAATAGACCCAATGACACTAGCAACAATAGATTAGCATGTTTAGTTGATGCATCTTATTTTATTTTCTTTCACGTAAATGTCTAAAGTTTTCATTTCTTTTCTCATTTTCCGCATTCTCATCAATTGAATCACAGGTTGACATTGAAATTATAATTATTTTCAATAAAAAATTATGTGTATATTTTATTAGCATACTTTCTTATCTTTCGCCAAGATATCTTACTAGGAAGACCATCCAAAACATTACTTTCAATTTCCAAAAAATACTTTGCATTATCAACATCATCATAATTTTTGGTTACACCTTGTTGAAAAGGATATTCATTTTCATCTTGGAAAGGATTTTCATTTTCATTTTCAACAACATAAGGATTTTCATTTTCAATAGCATAAGGGTTTTGATTTTCAACAAGAGGAGGGTTTTGATTTGTACCAACAAAAGGATTTTCATTTTCAAAAACAGGAAGGGGATTTTAATTTTCATGATCTCTTTGAAGAACTAGGTTAGAAATTGAATCAATTTCAACACTAGTATATGCTTCTAATAAATATTCATAAAGGGTATTATCTATAATCACAGTTTTGGTATCATTCAAAGGTGGATTTAAATATGTACCTAGAATCATGTTTATTGTCACATTTTCTACATCATTAAAAGGTGGATTTAAAGATGTACTTTCATTGTTGTCTACGATCATATTGTCATTTGTATTCACCTGTTTGACATTTGTATCTTCTACATCCATCGTATCCCCCATGGTATCTATAATGTTTGTCTCTTCAATTTTTGTGGATCCAGATGCTTCATTATTATTTATTTGGTGCATCCTCATTCTTCTATCTCTTTGATGTTTGTCCTCCTTCTCATTCTTTTCTTGGATTTCCTCGGGGGTCATAACCCTCCTTTCTTTCCTCTTCTGATGTTGTTTAGATCCCATGATTGACAATTGAAATCAATCATAAGAACATCTTCAATGGTTGAGTCCATCCAAAATGATCCAAGATGCTCCCAATCATTGATTCCTTCTAATAGTGAATAGAATACTGCATAAATAAGACCAAAAATGAAAAAAATCTGCAATATCTATTGTTGTCGGTCATTCTCCAAGTATAATTGTTGTTAATGTAAAAAAATTCAGTAAAATTTATAATAAAAAAAATAGTTAAAAATGGAACGTTGCCCTGTTTATGAAACGGGGTCACATTCCTTTTATGTAATGTTACCCCATTTCAAAACAGGGTCATGTTCCATTTTAGGAACATTGCCCCATTTTGTAATGTGACACTATTCTATTTTTCCCAAATTAGTAACATATAGAAAAAGGAATAGGGTCACGTTCCTGTATAGTCAGAAAATGGAAGAACTTCCATGGTAGACTAGCTAAGCCTTTTGAGTAGGTGTTTTGGGGTCATATCAAGCACCTTGAATGGGTTCCTGACTTTGACCTGGCTTTCCCCCAGTTCTACCTCTCTTTCCACTACTTTCCATCCAGTTTTTGGTATCCTCGACTATAGATCTAAGGTCTTTGATCTCAGGGTCACGGTTGACCTTTTGGGTCTATGTTGACCTTGACCCAGACCTAGGTCAAGGTCAACCTCGACCCTAACCTAGGGTTCAAATCTCAGGGTCCCACAGTTTTCAGATGTCAGCCTTTGCAAAAAGTTATTTCCCACTTTTGGGTTGGCTATTTTGGGTTCTGAAGTGTCTATTCCTAAATTATGTTTAATATAGGTCCTCTTCTAGGGGCATGGGTATAATTGGAATTTAATTCTCCTATGTTGGCCTCCTTAGAAGATTGTGCCCTAATTTCATATAAAAGGAAGCCTTATCCTCTCATTTTCTCTAACCATCAACTAAGTGATAAGAGGTGATCAAGCAAAAAGTTCAAGCATCCATTGTTCTACATGTTTCCAAGCTTTCAAGGTGTTCAAGTCTTCCTATCAAGCATTCCAATTCCTCCATTGAAGATCAAGGATTCAAGCTCTCAAGCCTTTGAAGGGATTTGGTTCAAGCATTCAAGATTCATCATTCAAACCCTAGATCTAGCCATCATGGTGGTGTGATCTTCCTTCAAGATCCTTTGTGCATCCTCAAGACTCATTCATTCTCCCTTCAAGGTGGATTCCAAGAATACAATCATGGAGGTTTATGGTTTCTAAATTCCATGCTTTCATACTTACATACTTGCATACATTAAATTTCAATTAAATATCTATTTAATATCATAGCTTCATTATTAGATTCATTTCTACTACTTGCTAGCATTCTTATTTCAATTATTTATTTCAAGGTTAATTCCTAAATTAGGGTTTGACTAAGGAAAACCCCTCCCCCACAAAAAACAAACCTCTTTTTCTTGTAGGTACAGGTTCGGGACTATGGATTTGGACTTAGATCTGGATACCCTTTTCAGCCTTCTGTCGGACTCCGTGAACAGATTCTCTGTTGGACCTGTGCAAGTCAAGGTCGACATTATTGGGTCAGGGTTGACATTTGTGGGTCAAGGTCAACCCTTTTCATAAGATGACATCGGAACAGAAAAATATTTCTAGGTTTTGTTCGTCTCTGCATTTCCTTTTTGGATCATACTTCCAATTTTCCAGAAACTGAGTACAGACCCTAGAAAAAACATTATTTGATTTGCAATATTTCAAGGTTAGTGTGTTTCTCCTATCCATTTCAATTAAAATCCTTAATAATTATAAATCTATCACACATTTACATTCACAGACACACACACACACATTTTAAGAGGGAAACCTAGGATCTCCTTCTTTATTCTTATTTCCAATAGATTGATTCATTTATGCATTGATTCTTTTTGGGTTGATCAATTTGGATCCTTCCTTTGTGAATTTAAGAATAAAAGGGGAATATCTTATCTTTCCCTCCACTCTAAACATTAAATGTAAAGGTGATACATGATTTGAGTATCAAAATACTCTTATTCTATTAACATCATTTTCTTCTTTACATTTTGGTGAACCCGCGATAGACAACTCTTTCTCTTTGGTGTTAGATTTGCATTTCATATTAGATCTTGCATGCATATAGAAGTAGGATTTATTTTGTTTCAAAATTCATAAAAATAACAAAATTTCTTTAAAAATACAAAAACATTTACATTTTTCATTGTGTTCAAAATGTATGATTTTTGTTTTGAATACTTTGATGAGGCTTTTGTTGCTAAAAATGATAGATCCCTTAATGAGGTACATGGAAGTGAGAATGAAAATGGTTCAAATGAGATCTCCATGGATCCCATTCCTATTTCATCCTCCTCTACAATCTCTTCAATTAACCTTTACCATAGAAGTGAGTTAGGGTTAGATGTTACTTCTTCTCCTAATATATGTCTTTTCTATGAGCCTACTTTAGAATATAAATCTTCCCCCTTTAGGGATCAAGCTTTAGGCACTCCTACAATGTTCTTTATCGATAGGAAGGATAATCCTCCTATTTTGGATGAACCTTTGGATTTGGATTTTTATTACTCTCTTCCTCATGAAGCCATTATGGGTGATTCCACTTTTTGGGATGAACCCTTGGATAAAGACATTGATTTGTCCCCTTCTTATAAAGATACTTTGATACAAGAGGGTGATTTATTAATGGATGACATATTCATACATGATGATGACTCTTTTCCTAAAACACACTCCCCTTATACAGACATTTTAGAGAAAGGAGAACACATTATAGATTCTTTACCTCCATTTGAGATTCCTTCCAGTGATGAGGCATTAGCGGGGAATGATATGAATTCCCTTAATGCTCTCCCTCTTAGTGATGATCCTATGGAGAATAAAGCTCCTACCTCATCTTCTCCTAGGATGTATTCCTCTTTTCCTTCCTATGAATCTATCAAACATACTAATGATGACATAGTGATTACTGAAGTTCAATTGACTTATTTTCATATGGCTTCTTGTTATGGTGATAGTTATCATTTACTAGTTAAACAAGGATTCCATACTCAAGAATGTGCTAAGAATAAACATGGAATTCAAATGCCCTTACAGAATGGGGGGCATGAGAATTCTTATGGATTGGGATTTAATCCTCAACAACATATCAATGTTACCAACATCTCAAATAACATTTCAAAACATGATGACCCTATGAAGGAATTTGACCAAGAGGTTGTTCTGCCTAAACTCCTTCGTGCTAAGATGATTACTAGACCTAAAAACAAAAAGAAACGTAGTATATACTTGAAGATTATTCCTTTTTGTTTCTATCATAGATTTCATGATCACTCTAAATGATTTCATGATTTACATTATAAGATTAGGCAGCTCATTGATAGTAAAATTATTTATATATCATGTGGCAATGAGTTATATTTCAATCCTGTTTTCTCTAAATAACATTTATGTTCCTATTATGGAACTCCATATTATGTAAACAATGTTAGCCTAATCTTTGGGGGCTCGTTGTCTTGCATAGTGTTTTGAGCGATATAATGGGTCCCCTTTCATCCTTGTTCCTACACTTGGGGGGCAAGGATGCCATCTCCTTCTTTTCTATCTTTTCAGGATCCACTTTCCCTTGGTTAAGCAGTATTTATCTATTATGTGATATCCAATCATACATAAAAATTTTGGTTTACATTAAGGATCTATGTCCTTGATTATAACCTATTTCATTGTTTTTGGGCTTCCATGGTTGATAAAAATCTCACCTTGGAAACTGAATAGTGTGCTATCCCTCACAAGGGTTACTTTTTCACTTCTCACATGATATCTCTTTGCTACAATATCTCTTGATATATCCCTTTCTTTCACCCCTGGGGGGCAAGGTATTTTCCTTTTTCCTCTATCTAAGGATCTACTTTCCTTAGCTTAGTGGCATTTGTTTATCATATGACATTATTTCCTTATAAAGATGTATGTTTTTTTACTATGGATACCCTCTTATATGAGAGGTGATTGTCCTAGGTCATCACCTCTTCTTTATTTTGCAAACTATGCTTTTGATAAACTCTTGCTCTTGCTTTGGGTTAGAGTTTGACTCCTTCATTTTGAGATTCCTCTTCCTCTTCATTACAGGGGGCTTGATGATTGAATCTTTGGTCCCTCTTTGTCTTTAGAAGATGACATTTTATCCTAAGCACTCCTCTCTGGTAGGGCTCTTGTTGATAAGATATCTTCCTCTTTGAGGATCCTTTTTCCATAAGTGACATATTCATTTCATGATTATCTATGTTCTTGGATGCAAGGGTCAAGGCTCTTCACTGAGAATATGGTATACATTGTTGTTTAGTTGGATGTATCCTTACCTTATGAAGTAGGTATCCTCTTCATCTTCCTTATCCTACCTAGTGGGTAGCCATGATAAGGAGGGGGGAATATATAGGGTCTCCCTTGTACTATAGTTTACATTTAATTACATTTTGTAGCATGCTAAATCCTTGGAAGGTAATGCACACAAGTTGCTAAATCCTGAAGAGACACGCATTTTTAATTTAATGTTTGCTAAATTATTAGAAGGTAATGAACATAAGTTGCTAAATCCTGAAGGGACACACATTTTTACTTTTATTTTCACTAAATCCTTGGAAGGTAATGCACATAATTTTCTAAATCCTGAAGAGATACGCACCCTTTTATTTTACAATATGCTAAATGTTATCCTAGTTTTCAACATGCATCAAAATAATCATAAACAGGAAGAGATTGCATTGTAGGAGGTCCTATTAATATTATCCTTCAAGTATTATTAATCAACATTTCATAATTACATTCATTTTTAGAAATTGTCATTTTGTACTCTAAGAATTGATCACATTTCAGAATATTTAAATTACAATTTTGATCAATTACATTGTGCATTCAAGATGAATGTATTATACAAATGACATTTCATCTTTCTTTTCATGTCAAAACAATAGTACATTGCAGAATAAAAGGCATAATTGAATTTATGGAGTAGAGGTCCGATGCATTGCCTTGTGGTTGGGTTTTGATGCTTGCATATTAGGTCTCCATTGCTGGTTGCATATCAGGTCCTAGGTCTTCATGGTTCATCTTCATCTGCATATAGGTCTTCTTAGGGTTTACCTGCAACATGGTGAAAAAGATGTTAGATCCAGTTGGATCCAAGCAATACATGGAACATAAACAACACACAATCAATCTTTCTAAAAACAACATATCAATCTGATGAAATCAATGTAATGAGAAAACATTGATCTATAATATCTGAAGAATAGTATTAAAGGGACTTGTTCCAAACATGAAACCTTTTTCTATGTATGATCACTTTGATATATCTTGTTCTTCTCTATATAACCAGATATCTGAATGAAAGGGACTTAGTATTACCATCTAAGAAACCTTTTTCATGATTAGATCAACCTATGAGTTCACCAAATAACACAAACCAACCAATATTCATGAGTGAATGTTATCTTATATTCAATCACAAACATTGACTGGTGCATATGATTTGATGACCTAATAAATTGAGTGTTATTTTTTGTGCAAGTGGACAGGTATCTATAACTGAATGCGGGAAACAAAAGAAAATGATGCAATGGATGTCACAAGCCCGTGCTCAAACTTCACATAAGGCATTATATGCAAAAATATGGTTGATATCTCAGAAGGTTATTTCTTATATACATAAGAAGGATGAGATGCAGACACATGAAGGAGTCAAAGATGCTACAGAAAGGACATGAACAAAGAAAGCTGGTGAATTGCAGAATTGAAAGACTCTGAAGATTCACTATTTTTATGCAATTAATAGAAAGTGTGAAAGTGTTGTTATAGTAAGTGCTTCTTCATGTATATCTAGCTTCTATAGATTTGTTAAAGTTCACTTGGAGGATCTAGGTTGAAATATCGTACATAAAGATTATGCATAAACTGTGTTAAATGAGAAAGTGCTGACAGAGTAAAAGCATGGAGCAAAAAATGTGAAAACTGCAAGTTTGGAAAGAATTAATAGTCTCAGATCAGCATGGGTGTGCACATATAGAGAACAAACATAATGGGAAAGTATTACAAGATATCCAGAAGCTTCATTAAATAAGACTATGCTTGATCATGCTGAAATATTGCAATACATAATGTGTTTTATACCAACTGTTGAGACAGTCTTCTTTTTGCAAATTTTACATCTCATATAGATGTTTTGAAATGATGAACATTCTTGATAACAGAACAGGGCATGTGATAAGAATTGTATATGCAGAATGGGTTTACTATTTTGAAGTAAAATCCATGGGAGTCACGAGCCCATGCTCGAACCCCATGGGTTTGTTCTTTCCTAGGTATACTTCAAAAATAAAATAGTATATTCTTACATGAAAGATAGTAGTATATTCAATCTATCTATGTGTGTATTATTAAAAGATGCTTGATACTATCAGCAAAACTGTAAGCTAATGTTTTTTTTAACATATATTGCAGTTTAAATTTTATGTGTGTTTCTTTTTCAGACAGTGGAGTGTCATCCAATAGAAGCATATGTTGTGTTTACTACATGTTTGTATTTGAAGACAACAGTAATGATGTTTTTATTAAAACATTCAAACAGTGCAAATCCCGTGTTTCACTTCAAAGTTGAGACAAGCATTAAACGGACACCTTCAAGTGCAAAGCCGCCATGAGAGAATGATAGTGAAGGATTGACAACAAGCAGTGTTGCAGTAAGGGTTTGAGAGTAAACATATACTTGTTTTGAAAGTTATATGTGGGTTTTAACTATAGTCAAACATCGGACAGAGAGTATCGACATACATCAAAAAACTAAGCAAGTGGAGATCATATTAATGCAGAGAGAAGAGAATGAACAAACAATAGAAGGAGTCAAGTTATCTGTATGTGCAAAGAGATGTGTCTTCATGTTTCCAATCATGATGTAGCAACTCGCACAAAAAAATGTGAAGCTTATGACTGAAAGATGTCATAAAGCTAAAACCAAATGTATCCACTCCATATTTTAGTCATAAGCTACATTTTTAAAAAATTTTGAAGAGAGTCACGGTTTCCAGAAAACCCACATGGTGGTCAAAGTAAAACATTCATGAATTGGTCTGTTGCCCGCAGGTCTGAAAGAGAAAGACAGCAGTGGTGGTGTTTTATTGTCACGCTACAGATTGGGGATAAGTCTAAAGTTGTGGCTGAGATGACTAAGCAGTGAAGGCTGAGGTTCATGGTTACCCAATATCTCAACCACAGTTCGAGGTCACTAGCAGTGGTGTAGCTCCATGTCACACAGTGAACTGGGGATGAGTCCTGAAGGTGTGGCTGGGACATCCCCAGTTTATAACCAGAGTTTGTGGGCTCAACACCTTAGCCATAGCTTAGGACCATTCCAAGATGGCAGCGGTAATAATTCCAAATGCAGTGGTGGCGATCAAAAATAGAGAAGAACTCCCCGAGTCTTCATTATACACTGCAAGTTCAAAACCCGTGATGGAGGTAAAACAACTAAGTTGCAAATCATTATTCAGTGCCATGTGTTATGGCATAATATCAGAAAAATATCCCGACATCAAATCACATGTAAATAAACTTACAGTTGGGGCCCATGTTCAAGCAAGCAGTAGATCAAAAGTCGTGGCCTTTGAAGTGAGATTCAGAGCAAAATATATCGTGTGTTATGGAAAACAAAACTACATCATTTCCTTCCTATTAAGAGCTTGAGATAGAAGTTATTTCCCACAGAACATGGCGTATTTCATTGCAGATGATCATGGTTTTGAAACCAACATGGCAACACTACAACAGAAAACCCTAAGATGCAAAGTGAGTCAATGAATAGATGCAATGTGTTTTACTCAAAAATGAAGTCCGCTGACAGATGAAGTAAATGCTATGTCAGTGCTAGTGCATTAACATCCCTTCTACAAAGCCACATTGTTACTTTTAAGTGCCACGACATACTGCAATTGTCTTTTCCTTGAAGATGGTCATATCGACAGCAAGCTCAAACAAACTGCTGTTACCTCCAATGCTCGGGTGTGGTGTCGATAGATTTTATGTGTGGTTATGATGCCGAGTAGTGGTTAGGGTTATGTCCCTCTTGAGTTGTAGGTTAAGTGGGGTTTTATAGTTTGAATATCATGTATTCAAATTAGGTTGATGAATTTAGCAATGGGATGTATCATGTTGATAGACCTTAGGGGTGCTATTATTAAGGCTAGATTTGAGGGAGTTGATTATGAGTTTAGTGTCTTGCTTATGGTAAGATGATTTTGGAGGGAGGGTTTTTTTTGGAATAAGCCATGTTGGCTATTTAGTAGAGGATTGGGATTTTTTTGGGGGGGGGGGTCAAATTGGTGGAGCAGAAGTTTTAGTGAATTTTTACTATTCCTATAGCTATGTTTCTTTCTTTTTTGTATCCTTTGAGTTGTAGATATTGGAGAAAAGGCTCAAAGTGAACTCATTGTTCCTTGATGCCTTAGATTCTTGTTTGTAATCACATTCTGTCAGATTTTGATGAAGAATAAAGAAGATGTTTTGGCTCATACATGTGGAGTTTTGATTCTATGATCCTATTTCATCTTTCTTTGCAAGTGTTGTTTTCATTGTTATCCAAGAGAAGTGAGTGTGTCTTAATTCCTTCTTAAGGTGATCAGTTATGTAAAACCTTGTATGGAAAATGTATGTTTGTGGATTATCTGAGCTATTTGGGGTTTAACCCTAGTAGTAAAGTCTGTTAGCCTATATGTTGATTAGAGATTTGAAGGGTCAAGCTTTTGATATGTAAGTTGGAGTTAATATTTTGTCTTTTCATCAAAAGTTTGAATTCATTCTTGGTGTATCACCCCATTTCCCATTCATTTTTAAAACTTTCTCCCTTTTCCATATACAAATTACGAATCAGGAAAGTGATATTCCATATTTTATAGGAACCGGCCTAGAATCCAGAGATTCCTCTTCATTCATAGTCTACCCATAGCTAGGAGAGGTTTCCATTGTCAGGATGGAATTGTCATGTAGCCCTAATGCCTAAGTTAGGGTGACATCTCTAAGCCTGAATAGTTTTTGGCACGCCCGGTGGGAACTGCTTCTCATTTCTGATTTAAGTTCTGTGATTGATTTTAGCTCTCAGTGTGTATTTTAATGAGCAGAACTCCAACAAGATCAAACAAGCAAGGATTTGTGTACCAGGAGTTACAGTCAAGTAGAAGAGGAGGAAGATCATTGAGAGGTGGAAGAACATCACAAGATCCAAGAGGTGCTTTATTGAACTCAAATTTTTCTTCATTTGATAATCCCATTTTTGAAGATCAAGCTGTGAATTTAGAAGAACTTGAGGTTATTATTGAAGAAATCAATCTTCCTGAAGATCTGAGTGTTCCTACTTATTCCAGATCAGATTTTCCAAGTAATGAAGATTTGTCTATAAATAATTCTATTTTTGGAGCTTCTATAAGTGTTACTGCAGCAAATCCTGACAATCTGAAGACTTACCAAAGGAAGGTAGTTTAGCATACTCAACCTCCTATTGTACTTGCTATTCAGAAACAAGTACCACCAGCAGCATGAATGGAAAGAAATCTGCCTTTTGTCCCTTTTGATCAAGGTAGTCCTCTCTGGATTGCAAATCACAACATTATACCCTTGGCTACCTTAAAAGGTTTGCCATCATTCACTGGAGAAGGTCAAGTAACAGCTATTGAACACATCAGAGATATTGCATCCTTGTGCAATGTCCACCATGTCATGGAGGAAGATGAATCTATGAAGCTATTGGCTGCATCACTTAAAGGTAAAGCTCTTGACTGGTTCAGAAATCTTCCAATAAATTATATTGCTACACGGGATGTTTTTGGGGAAAATCTTTCTAAGTTTTTTGAGGATAAATCTGACAATTTGTCTTTAGTAGAGAAATTAACTACTATAAAAAGGGCTCCTCAAGAAGAGTTAAGTGATTTTAATCTCAGATT
>MU226736.1:480160-513781 GCA_018584345.1 Thuja plicata
TTCCGGAGACCATAAGTCATCACCAGTTGACTCGATTGACTATTATAACCCCATTTCAAAAATGCCACAAAGCGCTCTACAACAGCTTGATTATGCAAGCATCATCGAGCTCAAGTTTCGACCTCATCCGGGGCCTCTAAAGCCTTCAAAACTGAGCCCGAAGTTTCTGTACCCTGTTTTCAATACCGAAAATTTTTAATATCTTCAAAACTAGACTCGATCTAGCCATGAAGATTTACTGGCAGGCTAATATGACTGAGATGAACCTCCACATGCAAAATCAGAACATTCCGAGATCGTATGACCAACTTACTAAAAATAGCAAGTTTCCATAAGTAGCAGCTCTGCACAAGGTAGCCCTTATTGAAAAGAAAACAAAAATATTTTTGGGTGATGCAAGATTGCCCTTACACCCAGGATGCTCCTGCATCAAATCCAGGGATTAGAATGGGCAAGATTAAGAGGAATAAAATGTTTGAGAGCATTTGGTGACAGCGAGCTTATTGTTAAGTAGGTGAGAGGCATCAATACTATTAAAAATGATCTGCTTAAGATGTATAAATCTAGATTTTCTGATATTCTCGACGAATTTGATGCTTTCAACTTGATTTCAATTCCTAGAAAGGAAAATACACATGCTGATAGGCTGGCTGGTATTGGTGCTCATATTGTAATAACAGAAAATAAAGGAATAATTTCAGACCAGTCACATATTAAGATAATTTTTAGGCCATCCATTTCAAATAATGACATTTATTGGCAAGTTTTCAATACTGATGAACATATCCTAAGTTTTTTGACAGAAACATATGGTTTTTCAGCTTCAAGAGATAACAAAAACATTCAGCAAATGGAAGACCAAATTATTCAATTGAAAACCAATAAATTTCCAAAGGGATTAGTAAGCTTGGAATAAGATTTTAATTTTGATGACCAGTTTAGAAAGGGTAAAATGAGCCTGCTGATTGAAGAAGATCATTATGAAGAAGTGGAAATTTTTAGAGATAAGCGGTTGAAGGTTGGTAAAATAAATTCTCCTGAAGAAAAAAAATAATTATTTATTTTTTTAGAGAATATAATGATGTTTTTGCATGGGATTACTCTGATCTAAAAGGTTTTGATCCCCAATTAACTCAGCATACTATACAATTGGAACCTAATTCTAGGCCAATTAGACAAAAGCAAAGACCTATAAACCCCAAACTAGAGCCATTAATGCTAAAAGAGATGAGAAAAATCCTGGATGGTGGTATCATATTTCCTATTAAGCACACATCTTGGGTTTCTAACTTAGTACCAGTAAGGAAGAAGAATGGAGAGATAAGACTTTGTGTAGATTTTAGAGACCTTAATAGGGCATCTCTAAAAGATAGACACCCTCTTCCTTCCATGGAACAAATTTTACAATATGTTTCAGGTTCTGAGAGATTCTCACTCTTAGATAGATATTCTGGTTATAATCAGATTTTAGTCAAAGAATCTGATCAATTTAAAATAGCTTTTACAACTAAATGGGGTACCATGGCTTATAGAAGAATGCCATTTGGGTTGTCAAATGCTACAACTACCTTTCAGAAAGCAATGGACATGGCTTTCAAGAATCTAATGTATAAGTTCGTTCCAGTATACCTAGATGATGTGACAATTTACAACAAGGTTGCAAATCAACATATTGATCATTTAAGACAAATATTGCAAAGATGTAGAGAATTTGGAATATCTTTAAATCCTAAGAAATTTGTGTTTGCAGTTTATGAAGGATAACTCTTAGGATACCAAGTGTCTAAGGAGGGAACAATAATTGATCCTGAAAGAATTCATGCAATTCTTGATCTTTCATTTCCTAAACATAAGAAAGGATTGCAAAGTTTTATTGGGAGAATTAACTTCATAAGGAGGTTTATCCCTGATATTGCAAATTTATTAAAGCCATTCACCACAATGATTAAAAAGGATATTCCTTTCAGCTGGACTGATGAAGGAAAGAGGAATTTTGAACTGATAAAACAAGCTTTGTCTTCAACCCTTACTCTTGTTAATCCGGATTTTACTAAAGACTTCATTTTGTATGCTTATGGTGGTTCTGACACAATTTATGCTATGCTGGTTCAAAAGAATGATAAAAAACAAGAGCAGCCAGTTGCATTTTTCAGCAAAGGTATGGATGATTATGAGAGAAGGTACACTTTTATTGAAAAACATGTACTTGCTGTTATTAAAGCTTTGAAGAATTTTAAGCATTTAATTGCTAGAAATAGGGTGCACTTAATGGTTGCTCATCCTAGCATCAAGGAGTTTTTGTTGAACAAGGATGTTAATGAGAAAAGGGCTGGTTGGATAACAAGGGTTATGGAGTATGATGTGTAGATTCATGTAACTAAGCTAGTTAGAGGTAAAGGCCTTTGTGCATAAATGGCAGAAGAAGAAGAACAGATTGAAGTGTCTAAAGAATCTAAAAAATTTACAAAGTGATATTGTATTGTTTAATGATCCTATGACTTGGTTGTCAGATATGACCAGATTCTTGCAAATAGGACAATGCCCAAATAATCTTGATAAGGAAAAAAGGAGGTACTACATGTTACAATCTATTCCCTATGTTCTTATTGATGGTGTTCTATATAGAAAAGATTATTCTGGGATGTTTCTTAAATGTATTGATTCATTAGATCAAAGCAGAATATTATCTGAGTTTCATGATGGATCTTGTGGAGGACATTTCAGTCCTAAAACTACAGCTTGGAAAATACTAAGGGCAGGCTATTATTGGCCTGATTTATTTAAGGATGCTCATGTTTGGGCTAGAAAATGTCAGAAATGTGCACTTTTTGTAGGGAAACAAAGGCTGGCAGCACTACCATTAAAACCAATTCTGGTTGATCAGCCATTTGCTAAGTGGGGAATGGACTTTATTGGTCCTATCAATCCTAATTCTAGTGTAGGTCATAAATGGATTTTAACTGCTACTGATTATTTTACAAGATGGACTGAGGCTATTGCACGAAAGGAGGCTTCTGGACCTGCTGTGTTAAAATTCTATGAAGATATTACAACCAGGTTTGGAGTTCCTCAATCAATTATTTCTAATAAGGCTATGGCTTTTATTTTTTTAGCTATTACAGAATGGGCTGTAAAGAATGGGATTTACTTAAACACTTCTTCAAAATATTATCCTTAGGGTAATGGTATTGCAGAATCTACCAACAAAAACCTAATCAGGATCATCAAGAATACTTTGCAAGGAAATAAGAGGGATTGGCATTCCAAATTGAAGGTAGCCTTGTGGCTAGATAGGATTACACCTAAACAGGTAATTGGGAATTCCTTGTATGTCCTAGTTTATGGTAAAGAGGCCAGATTGCCAGTTTCCACTGAATTTCCAGCCTTACAGCTAGCTGATCAGATGTTTTTGTTTGGAGAAGAAGATCCCCTTAAACTAAGGTATGCTAATTTATTATAGCTTGAAGAGGAAAGGAGAAAAGCATTGGATACAATGGAACTTAAGAAAGCACAAACTAAGAGATCTTTTGACAAGAAAGCTAAGTTCGAAGAATTTAAAGAGGGAGATTTAGTACTCAAGTGGGATGTGCTAAAGAGTAGGCCAGGGCAGTATGATAAATTTGACAACTTTTGGATAGGCCCATTTGTTATTACAGCCTGCAAGGAAAATAATGCTTATCAGTTGTCCACAACTAATGGAGAAGTTCTGCAAATTCCAGTTAATGGAATACACCTCAAGCTTTGCTTTCAGGGTTAGGTTTTAGTCTAGGTTTTCATTTTTCAATAAGTGTTTTCCAAGAACATAGGTCCCTAGGTTGCATTAGGTCTAGGTTAGCTGCATTTTCATTTCAATAATGATTGCATTCATGGTTTTAGGTTTCCTAACTCCATTGCCCAAGGATAGAGGTCTAGGTTTGTGTCTAGCAGGCAGACATCCAACAGAAGTCGCCAAAATTGTTAACCTAGTTTTAAACATGCATCAAAATAATCATAAACAGGAAGAGATTGCATTGTAGGAGGTCCTATTAATATTATCCTCAAGTATTATTAATCAACATTTCATAATTACATTCATTTTCAGAAATTGTCATTTTGTACTCTAAGAATTGATCACATTTTAGAATATTTAAATTACAATTTTGATCAATTACATTGTGCATTCAAGTTGAATGTATTATACAAATGATATTTCATATTTCTTTTCATGTCAAAACAATAGTACATTGCAGAATAAAAGGCATAATTGAAATTATGGAGTAGAGGTCCCATGCATTTCCTTGTGGTTGGGTTTTGATGATTGCATATTAGGTCTCCATTACTGGTTGCATATCAGGTCCTAGGTCTTCATGGTTCATCTTCATCTGCATATAGGTCTTCTTAGGGTTTACCTACAACATGGTGAAAAAGATGTTAGATCTAGTTGGATCTAAGCAATACATGGAACATAAACAACACACAATCAATCTTTCTAAAAACTGCATAGAAATCTATTGAAATCAATGTAATGAGAAAACATTCATTTATAATATTTGAAGAATAGTATTAAAGGGACTTGTTCTAAACATGAAACCTTTTTCTATGTATGATCACTTTGATATATCTTGTTCTTCTCTATATAACCAGATATCTGAATGAAAGGGACTTAGTATTACCATCTAAGAAACCTTTTTCATGATTAGATCAACCTTTGAGCTCACCAAATAACACAAACCAACCAATATTCACGAGTGAATTTTATCTTATATTCACTCACAAAAATTTACTGGTGCATATGATTTGATGACCTAATAAATTGAGTGTTATTTTGTGTGCAAGTGGACAGATATCTATAACTGAATGCGGGAAACAAAAGAAAATGATGCAATGGATCTCACGAGCCCGTGCTCGAACTTCACATAAGGAATTATATGCAAAAAGATGGTTGATATCTCATAAGGTTATTTCTCATATACATAAGAAGGATGAGATGCAGACACATGAAGGAGTCAAAGATGATACAGAAAGGACATGAACAAAGAAAGCTGGTGAATTGCAGAATTGAAAGACTCTGAAGATTCATTATTTTTATGCAATTAATGGAAAGTGTGAAAGTGTTGTTACAGTAAGTGCTTCTTCATGTATATTTGGCTGCTATACATTTGTTAAAGTTCACTTGGAGGATCTAGGTTGAAATATCATACATAAATATTATGCATAAACTGTGTTAAATGAGAAAGTGCTGACAGAGTAAAAGCATGGAACAAAAAATGTGAAAACTGCAAGTTTGGACAGAATTAATAGTCTCAGATCAGCATGGGTGTGCACATTCAAAGAAAAAACATAATGGAAAAGTATTACAAGATATCCAGAAGCTTCATTAAATAAGACTATGCTTGATCATGCTGAAATATTGCAATACATAATGTGTTTTATACCAACTGTTGAGATAGTCTTCTTTTTGCAAAGTTTACATCTCATATAGATGTTTTGAAATGATGAAAATTCTTTATAACAGAACAGGGCATGTGATAAGAATTGTATATGCAGAATGGGTTTACTATTTTGAAGTAAAATCCATGGGAGTCACGAGCCCGTGCTTGAACCCCATGGGTTTGTTCTTTCCTGGGTATACTTCAAAAAGAAAATAGTATATTCTTACATGAAAGATAGCAGTATATTAAATATATCTGTGTGTATATTATTAAAAGATGCTCGATACTATCAGCAAAACTATAAGCTAATGTGTTTTTTAACATATATTGCAGTTTAAATTTTATGTGTGTTACTTTTTCAGATAGTGGAGTGTCATCCAACAGAAGCATATGTTGTGTTTACTACATGTTTGTATTTGAAGACAATAGTAATGATGTTTTTATTAAAACATTCAAACAGTGCAAATCCTGTGTTTCACTTCAAAGTTGAGACAAGCATTAAACTAACACCTTCAAGTGCAAAGCCACCATGAGAGAATGATAGTGAAGGATCGACAACAAGCAGTGTTGTATTAATGGGCTTGAGGGTAAACATATACTTGTTTTGAAAGTTGTATGTGGGTTTTAACTACAGTCAAACACCAGACAGAGAGTATCGACATACATCAAAACACTAAGCAAGTGGAGATCATATTAATGCAGAGAGAAGAGAATGAACAAACAACATAAGGAGTTGAGTTATTTGTATGTGCGAAGAGATGTGTCTTCATGTTTCCAATCATGATGTAGCAACTCACAAAAAAAAATGTGAAGCTTATGACTAAAATATGTCATAAAGCTAAAACCAAATGTATCCACTCCATCTTTCAATCATAAGCTACATTTTTTAAAAATGCTGAAGGGAGTCACGGTTTCAAGAAAACCCACATGGTGGTCAAAGTAAAACATTCATGAATTGGTCTATTGCCCGCAGGTCTGAAAGAGAAAGACAACAGTGGTGGTGTTTTATTGTCACACTACAGACTGGGGATAAGTCTGAAGCTATGGCTAAGATGACTAAGCAGTGAAGGCCAAGGTTCATGGTTACCCAATATCTCAACCACAGTTCGAGGTCACTAGCAGTGGTGTAGCTCCATGTCACACAACAAACTAGGGATGAGTCCTGAAGCTATGGCTGGGACATCCCCAATTTATAACTATATTTCATGGGAACGACACCTCAGCAATAACTTAGGACCATTCCAAGATGGTAGTGGTGCTAATTCCAAATGCAGTGGTGGTGGTCACAAACAGAGAAGAACTCCCTGAGTCTTCATGATACACTGCAAGTTCAAAACCCGTGATGCAGGTAAAACAACTAAGTTGCAAATCATTATTCAGCACCATGTTTTATGGCATAATATCAAAAAAATATCCCTACATCAAATCACATGTAAATAAACTTACAGTTGGGGCCCGTGTTCAAGCAAATAGTAGATCAAAAGCTGCAGCCTTTGAAGTGAGATTCAGAGAAAAAGATGTCATGTGTTATGGCAAACAAAACTACATCCTTTCCTTCCTATTAAGAGCTTGAGATAGAAGTTCTTTCCCATAGAACATGGCAGATTTCATTGCAGATGATCATGGTTTTGAAACCAACATGGCGGCACTACAACAAAAAACCCTAAAATGCAAAGTGATTCAATGAACAAATGCAATGTGTTTTACTCAAAACTGAAGTCTGCTGATAGATGAAGTAAATGCTATGCCAGTGCTAGTGCATCAACATCCTTTCTACAAAGCCACATTGGTACTTTTAAGTGCCACGACATACTGCAATTGTCTTTTCCTTGAAGATGGTCATATCGATAGCAAACTCAAACAAACTGTAGTTACCTCTAATGCTCGGGTGTGGTGTCGACAAAGTTTATGTGTGGTTATGATGCCGAGTAGTTGTTAGGGTTATGTCCCTCTCAAGTTGTAGGTTAAGTGGGGTTTTAGAGTTTGAATATCATGTATTCAAATTAGGTTGATGAATTTAGCAATGGGATGTATCATGTTGATAGACCTTAGGGGTGCTATTATTAAGGCTAGATTTGGGGGATTTGATTATTAGTTTAGTGTCTTGCTTATGGTAAGATGGTTTTGGAGGGAAGTTTTTTTTGGGAATAAGCCATGTTGGCTATTTAGTAGAGGATTGGGCTTTTTTGGGGGGGGTCAAATTGGTGGAGCAGAAGTTTTAGTGAATTTTTACTATTCCTATAGTTGTGTTTCTTTCTTTCTCGTATCTTTTGAGTTGCAGATATTGGAGAAAAGGCTCAAAGTGAACTCATTGTTCCTTGATGCCTTAGATTATTTTTTGTAATCACATTCTGTCAGATTTTGGTGAAGAATAAAGCAGATGTTTTGGCTCATACATGTGGAGTTTTGATTCTATGATCCTATTTCATCTTTCTTTGCAAGTGTTGTTTTCATTGTTATCCAAGAGAAGTGAGTGTGTCTAAATTCCTTCTTAAGGTGATCAGTTATTTAAAACCTTGTATGGAAAACGTATGTTTGTGGACTATCTGAGCTATTTGGGGTTTAACCCTAGTAGTAAATTCTGTTAGCCTATATGTTGATTACAGATTTGAAGGGTCAAGCTTTTGATATGTGAGTTGGAGTTACTATTTTTTATTTTCATCAAAAGTTTGAATTCATTCTTGGTGTATCACCCCATTTCCCATTCAGTTTTAAAACTTTCTCCCTTTTCCATATACAAATTGTGAATCAGGAAAGTGATATTCCATATTTTATAGGAACTGGCCTAGAATCCAGAGATTCCTCTTCATTCATAGTCTACCCACAGCTAGGAGAGGTTTCCATTGTTAGGATGGAATTGTCGTGTATCCCTAATGCCTGAGTTAGGGTGACAATTCTAGGCCTGAACACTAAATCCTCGAAAGGTAACACACATAAGTTGCTAAATCCTAAATGGACACACATTTTATATTCCATAGTGATACAACAATGTGGATATATGGATATTTTTAAAAGCCGTCGGAAGACGCATTTACAATTACAAGCATAGTTTATGGGTGAAATTGTGTGGGATCTCCCTCCATGGTAATTCATAGTAAGGTGGGCATCTTACTAGGTGAGGTAATCACTTTTCTCTCTTGTCTCTTTCACTTTCATGATAGTAGGATTAGATCATGAAGCTATGTTATTTATAGTGTTTCTCTTGTCCTCCTTATGTAATCATGTATGCTTCTATGATTGATTGTTCTTTATTTCCATATCTTTATGTATGTATGTTGAGTAAGAATCCTTGGTCTAGGGGCTCATGTCCTTGACTTAGTGATATTCTTCTTCATTGCGATCCACCAGTGTCTTTCTTCTAACTTTACCGTGAGCATGTTTGATTTCTATACTCCCGCTAAAGTGGGGGCTAAATGTATAGTCAAAAAATGGAAGCACTTCCATGGTAGACTGGTTTAGCCTCCTGAGTAGGTGGTTTGGGGTCATATCAAGCACCTTGAATGGGTTCCTGACTTTGACCTGGCTTTCCCCCAGTTCTGCCTCTCTTTCCACTACTTTCCATCTAGTTTTTGGCATCCTGGACTACAGATCTAAGGTCTTTGACCTCAGGGTTAGGGTTGACCTTTTGGGTCTATGTCGACCTCAACCCTGACCTAGGTCAAGGTCAACCTCAAACTTGACCTAGGTCAAGGTTTACCTTGACCCTAACCCAGTTCAAATCTCAGGGTCCCACAGTTTTTGGATGTCAACCTTTGCAAAACTATATTTCCCGCTTCCGAGTCGGCTGTTTTGGGTTCCGAAGCATCGATTCATAAATTATATTTAATATAGGTCCTCTTCTAGGGGCATGGGTCTAATTGGAATTTAATTCTCCTATGTCAGCCTCCTTAGAAGATTGTGCCCTAATTTCATATAAAAGGAAGCCTTCTCCTCTCATTTTCTCTAACCATCAACTAAGTGATAAGAGGTGATCAAGAAAAAAGTTCAAGCATCAATTGTTATACATGTTTCGAAGATTTCAAGGTTTTCAATTCTTCCTATAAAGAATTCAAGTCCTCCATTGAAGATCAAGGATTCAAGATTTCAAGCCTTTGAAGGGATTTGGTTCAAGCATTCAAGATTCATCATTCAAACCCTAGATCTAGCTATCCTGGTGGTGTGATCTTCCTTCAAGATCCTTTGTGCATCCTCAAGAATCTTTCATCATCTCATCAAGGTGAATTCCAATCATACAATAATGGAGGTTTATGGTTTCTAAAGTCCATGCTTTCATATTTACATAGTTGTCTACATTTGAATTATAATTGCATATCTATTCCAATATCATAGTTTCATTATTAGATTCAATTCTACTACTTGCTAGCATTCTTATTTCAATTATTGATTTCAAATTTAATTCCTAAATTGGGGTTTAAATAAGGCAAACCCCTCCCCCCCAACAAACAAACCTCTTTTTCTTACAAGTACAGGTTCAGGACTGCATATTTGGACCCAGATCTGGATACCCTTTTTGGCTTTCTTTTGGACGGCACAAACAGATTCTCTGTCGGACCTGTGCAGGTCAATGTCAACATTATTGGGTCAGGGTTGGTATTTATGGGTTAAGGTCAACCTTTTTCATAAGACAGTGTCAAAACTGAAAAATATTTCTAGGTTTTGTTCATCTCTGCGTTTCCTTTCCGGATCATACTTCTGATTTTCAAAAAACTGAGTACAAACCGTAGAAAACAACATTATTTGATCTGTAATATTTCAAGGTTAGTACTTTTTTGTCATTCATTTCAATTCAAATCCTTAATCATTCTAAATATATCACACATTTACACCCATTCACATCACACATTTTAAGAGGGAAACCTTGGATCTCCTTCTTTATTCTTATTTCCAATAGATTGATTCATTTATGCATTGATCCTTTTTGGGTTGTTCAATTTGGATCCTTCCTTTATGCATTTGAGAATAAAGGGGAGTGTCTTATTTATCCCTCCACTCTAAACATTAAATGTAAGGTGAAAAGTGATTTGAGTATCAAAACACTCTTATTCTATTAACATCATTTTTCTCCTTTACAGTTCCTAAAATGACGTAATGTTTGTTAAGCAGGACCATGTTCCTTAAAATTTAAAATTTTGCCCCTGAAATTGCTTCAAGTTTAGCTTTGGGAAAATTCTTGGTCAATCGACCCCTGGCTTTGGATCTAGTTTGACCTGAACCTTGGAGTCATCCCAATCTACAGACAAAAAACACACTTTGGTAACAAATCGAAATGCATTTTCTGTAGATTTTTTTGATAAATAAAAACTATTATATATCAGACTATGTAGATTCCAAATATGTTGTTTATTTTTGAATTTGATTATTTTTTCTATTTTCCAATCAATTTCTACTAAAACAGGTCTAGGAACTAAAGATGACGGGCTTTCTTGTTATTTTAATAAAAAATCTATTTGAAATTTTCTTGAAAAAAATTTATATGACATCAAACTAGATAATTATACACACTTTTTAAAAAAATTAAAAATGATATGTTTAGGTTAAGTTATGCTTTTTGTACAAGATAGGTTTTAAAAACAACAATTATGCCCAATAAAAAATTAATTAAAAAATTATTCAATAACAAATACAAAAGAAAATATTGTCATCAATCTTGACTATGTTACATACTATTCCCCAAAAGAATCCAGAGAAATAGTTTCATTTACGTCAAAATTTTCTTGTTGGACATGGGCATCATATGGTCCTAAAAGAGTGACTTTTAAAATGTGCTTTTTAGTAATGCCTATTGAAAATAGAATTGCATTATCTAGGTATTCAAATAAATTCAATATTTGGAAAGAAGGCTTCAATTAATACAATTCATATTCCTAACCTTTTTTAAGATTCAATCCCTAAGTGCTTAGAATATTTAGGTCAAACAAGATTAGTTTGAAAATTAGGAAAAATAGTTCCACTTTTTTGCCAAAAAGTGGACACAACTTCTTGCTGGCACCCAGGCCTAGGTATGTCTAGAAGGCTAGAAGAGGTAGGGGTAGTAGATTTTGGGTATTTTATCACAATAATAGGCCTATGGGGATAGAGGGCCAGATGGAAATGATAAAGCCATAAAATGAGACCTTGGTGGAGGGGATGGGCTTTTTACATTATTTTTAGCAAAGTCTGCCGCCTCCTTAACCAAATTTTCTAGGGAATGGAGGAAGAAAAAAAGGGAATGAAATTATACTATGATTGAAGAAGTGATTAAGAAAGGGCATATGGTAAAAATAATAGACCCTAAATATTCCTTCTAGAAAGAAGTACTTCATTATCATGAGACATACCTAGTCCCATGGCTCTGGGAGTTGCTAATGTTCATAACCTCCATAGTTTTTGACTGGGGTTTCATTTTCACAAAAGAACTGGTTCAAACTCTCAATGTCCAATACTTGGCTCATCTTATTTCCTCCCATTAGTGTAGATACTCATTTCCTTTACAATTAAATCCTCATTAACTTAAAAGGGGATTTCCCCTACCAAAACCCTTTTCTCATCCAATGATGTGGCAAACTGTATCGATAATTTTTTATCGTGGTCATTCATATTTTCAATATATTGTGACACCCCTTATTTACATATATGTCAAACAGTGAAATTATTTTTGAAATCATCATTCCTATTAGGTTTGACTTTAAACCTATACCTCTTATGGTGTCACTTTTAGAATCAGTCAAAGTCTGGTTCTCAAAAATCCCCATTTTTTTTGTAATGTTAAGAACATAAGGAAACACCCAAAATAAATTTGAGTACTTAGTATATTTATGTATTTTGGTTCCCTCATTAGCCTCATTACCTTTCATTAATCCCCACATGTGTGGATAGCCACTTCCAGAATTAGAGTTTAAAGTACCCTAGATTACCAAATCTTTAGATAGTCTATAAAATTTTAAAATAACTTTCAAAATCCTTCATACTTTCCCCAAGGTGACACAATAGCATCATGAGCACCCATTTTATTCTCATCACATGGTAAAAAACCTTATTTTTTTTGATATCATAACTCCAAGTGGAGTGCAATTTGGAAGAAGACTCAAATTATCCACCATATTATGCATAGTCATATAATTCAAATTTGTTAGCCCGCCACTCAAAGGTTGACCTTTAGTCTTTCTCAAAGTATCAATTCCTTCCGTGTTGATCAATATATTTATACTTAATAGTACACCCCAAATAATTTTAAGCTTGATTGTCATTTTGAACTATATCAAAAAAAATTATCCCATAAGAAGGGTCTTCGCAT
Source organism: Thuja plicata (assembly GCA_018584345.1). Classification (NCBI taxonomy): domain Eukaryota; kingdom Viridiplantae; phylum Streptophyta; class Pinopsida; order Cupressales; family Cupressaceae; genus Thuja; species Thuja plicata. Next base: position 492,845 of record MU226736.1, read on the forward strand.
GGTTTGGGAAGTGTTCTTCATTTCTCCAACATCTAATTACCTCTATACGTAGACCCATGGCTACCATAGCATCTACCACACTATTTCCTTCCTTGAAAAATGTGGTTTATGGTAAAGGAGTTGAAACCTACAAGAAGAGTTTTGATATCCTTTATAATTCCTTCTATAGACTAGCTAGCACTAATTGACCCTTTTGTGGCTTCAATTATAAGATTGGAATCTCCTTCTATATCTAGATTTCTAATTCCAATTGAGAGAGAAAACTTAATTCCCCAAAAGAGGGTCATACATTCATATTGGTTACTAGTGTATCCATTCAATTTCCCAGTAAAAGAAACATTTATTTCTCCTTTGGCACCTCTTATCACCCCTCCACCTGTAGCATTTCCATGTTTAGCAGTTCTATCAAATATGATATTGTACCAACTGGCAATAAGAGGTTTCCATCTTGTTATTTTTTTTGATAATTTATTTATATTATAAAATTTATCATAAGTCATTGGCATGTTCTAGTTCTTAGAAATTATATTATAACATTGAGTAGGGGGTAGCTAGGGAGCTTCCAACTGTTAGTTGATGAGTTCGATGTCAGTAGTTTACACATAGTTCTTAAGATACCTTCCACCAAAATTTTCAATCTCCCTAAATATTTGGTTGTTCCATTCTTTTCATAAGATCTAGCTAACACTAGGGGTATTTGATTCCATAATTGTCTCACTAGGAGATTGTGGGTATGACTCAGCCATTCAAGTAAAAATTGTCGAATGTCGCTATTAAACCCATAGTAGATCAAATTTTTCCATCACTGTGTGCCAAATTTGTCTAGCAAATTGGTAATGAAGTAAGAGGTGAGGTATTGTTTCTACCTCCTTATAAAGAATGTATATGTTAGGGAGATGCAAACCTCTTTTAGCCAAGTTATCATACATTAGGATTTAGTTATGCATAGTTATTCACAAAATAAATTAATCTTTGGAATTAGTTGTGGGTTCCAAACTGTTCTCCATCATTCCATAATACTTTCATACTTTAATAGTAGTTTTTAAGATGACTTGACAGAGAAATCTCCCCTTTATTCCTTCACCCAGAAAAACTTATCTTCCCTATGGAATAGGAGGAGCCTGACCTTATGATTTTTTGAGTTTAGTAGCCTTTTGTAATATGTTAGGTATGTTCTGACAATATTGTGTTAAATTTTCCATCTAAGAAAATTTGTTGTATAATTAGTGACTTGTGGTCCAAAGAGTCTCTTTGAAGTCACCATAAAACCCATATAGCTTCAATTATCTTCCAAGGCCTTGTCCCCCACCCATATATCCTCCCAAATCTGGATTTTTCTATCGTTACCAATCTTCTATTTCACGCCATCCTTAATGATACTTTGACATTTGAGGATATTGTTCCATACTTTTAACCCTTAGGGGTATCCATTTGAGGAAAGGATTCTATAAAAAGTTATTAAAGTGGAGGTATTTGGCCCTCATCAAATTGCATCAATCCTCCTTTTCAAGGTCCAGTTTCCATCCCATTTTTATAATTAGGGATTTATTAAGAAATGACAACTTCCTTATCCCTATCCCACCTTGATAATTTTTTGGTTTCCATACAATATCCCAGTTACCAAAGACAATCTCTTATTTACTTACACTCTTTTCCAAAGGAAGGTTCTCTAGATTCTTTCAAACTTCTCTTCCATGTTAGTAGAGATTTTAAAAATGGAAAGGAAGTAAACAGGAATATTGTGTAGGGAAGAAACAATAAGCTGCGATTTACCAACACTGCTCAGTAATTTTCCTTTTCATCCAACTAATTTATTTTGCATTCTTTCTAGTATAGTGTTCCAAAAATTTGGAGTGACATACTTGATAGTAAGTGGAAGACCAAGGTAGGTGCCTAGAAAAACAACACACTGACAACCTAAAATATTTTTAATTTTATTCTACAAGTCTTCCTTTGTGTTAAAAAAATTGATGCTAATTTTCTTATAATTAATATGTTGACCTGAAACTTTAGCATAGTCCAGTAGGAAGGTCATATATTCCCTATCTTCAACAACTGATTCTTTTCCAAACATAATATTATCATCAAAAAACTGCTACAGAACAAAAGGAGGTAGAGTAGTGGCAACTTTAACCCCCTGAAATTTCCCAAAGATGAACATATTTTAAAAGTTCCTACCCAGGACTTCTGCAAGAATAATAAATAAGTAAGGTGATAAAGGGTCACCTTACCTAATTCCCCTATATTCTTTGAAGAACCTCTAGGGATTTTTTTCATTGAGACTTAAAATCAGATAGTTTACACACATTCCCTTATGAGGTTTATGAGTTTCTCATTAAAGCCCAACTTTGTAAGAAATTTAAATAGAAAATTCTATCTCGCCCTATCATATGCCTCGAAGATGTAGAGTTTGAACACCATACCTAACACTTCACACTTCTCCATTGAGTGGATAATCTTATATGTGGACACCACCGCGTCAATAATTTTTCTTTTATGGACAAACCTTTTTGGTTACAATTGATAAATTTTTCCAAAAAAAATTTAATCTTGTTCACCAAAACCTTAGAGAAAACCTTGTAAATAGTAGTACAAAGGCTAATAGGTATGAAATCATTCATCTTTTTTTGCTCATGTATTTTGGGAACAAGAGCGATAAAAGTGTTATTTGATTTTTTGAGCAGCTTTCCTATCTTGAAAAATTCTATGGCAGCCATTGTAACATCATAGCTCACAATGTCCCATAATTCCTAGAAGAATGCAGGGGAAAAATAATTACTCAAAGGGATTTATAAGCACCCATGGAAAAGACAATAGTCCTAACTTCCTCTTCAAAGGTAGGATCCAAAATCTAATTATTGCACTCTTCTCTAATAGCATTCGGAAGGTATCATAGGATTTGATCCTCTAAATCTAGAGATCTTACACCCCCAACCTCATTATAATCTTGTTTGAGATACTGAATAGCAATCTCTCTGATTTGGGAATCATTAGTGATTTCCTGATTTCCATCATCCATCAAGCTCTTTATGGTATTTCTATTTTTTATGTCTGCTAGCTTATCTATATCAAAAAAAGAAGAATTTCTATCCCCTTCTTTAATCCATTGCACCCTCGACATTTTCTTCCAGTAGATCTCTTCCTTTTTCCGATTATCTTTCCATTTCCACCTCCACTCTTCTTCTTCTTCTTCATGTAGTAACTGTGAGTAATTGTTACAAGTCATCATAATCAATATACTTTCAAGCTTAGAACTTATCTCTTTTTGCTAGGTGAATATGTCACCAAAATCACATTAGTTCAGCCTTTAACCTATTTTTTGATTAAATCCAACTTCTAAGAAACTCTATACATGGATGACCTTTGAATGGGGGTTCCACCAACTCTAGACACATGCTTTAAATTATGGGTGTGAGGCCCACATGATCTCATACTGAAATGGGAGTGGGCCATATGGAGGTCTATCAAACTAGTTTAGAAATATGGGATTATGGTCTAAGACAATTCTTTGGAGAGTCTTCAGAGAAGCATTACAACCAATTTCCCACTTAGCCAAAACTAGAAACCTGTCTAGTTTAACCTCGATAAGGTGGTCATATTTTCTATTATTTGACAAAGTGGAGGGATGTCCCAACAGTTCTATGTAAAAGAGACCAGTCTTACATAAAAAATTTGTTGGATCATGTTGTCTAAGTAGTCAACTAGGCCTACCATCTTTTTAGAGGGAAATAGAGGAGAATTGAAATCACCAGCCACCATCTATAGGAAATTAAAATCATCAAGGATAAAAGAGGAAATATTATCCCAAAAAATCTTCCTTCTAAAGAAATTATTAGGACCATATACATTAAAAAGATGCCAAACACAATTCCCTAGGGTGAAATTCACCGCAAGGAAATAATGGGAGAAAGTAAAGACATCACCTTCACTTTTATTGAGGTTCCACATTGTTATCGCACCCCCCCCCCCATGATCCATTAGCTTCGCTGATACAAAAAGAAGAACCTGGCCAAATTATGTCAGTGATAATAGAGAAGGTCTAAGTAGTCATTTTCACTTCTTAGAGTAATAGGATATCAATTTTTAACTCCATGATATAATTTTTCAAAGCATATTATTTTTGAGGGTTGTTTATTCCTCTCATGTTCCATGAAATGAAATTCATTTCTTATTTTTTGTGTTAGCATCTAGGGTCTTTTGCCTACCTTTAGAAATTTCCCTGCTATCTCACTTTTCCTTGACAATCTCACTAAAGATCACCCTACCTTTCTTTTAGATCCTCAATCCACCTTCTTAGCTCTAGTTTTCTTTTTTTGTGTTAACCATTCTTCATCCTCTATGTCCCTAGTATTACTAGTTTAAGCTTTGGGTGAGATGTATGCATTTTTATCTTATATTCTTAGTTATAACACCATCAACACAAAAATTAAATGAGGTTTTTTTTTGCAAATGAGCACAAAATAGAGGAGGCAATTACCCCTTTGGTTTGATCATCCTCCATCTAGTTATGAACTTCATCTTGCAAGTCAGGCCCACAAAGGTGGGGTAGACTACTATCCTCCAAGGACACACAAAAATATTGCATTTATGCTAAAGTCTTTAATTGGGGCATCCCATTATCTTTGGTGTGGCCTAATCCAGAATCATTATTAACTATTTAGTTCTTCATTGGGTCTACTTCCACTTAATCTTTACCTATTTGGGCTTCCTTCTCACATATCTCCATATGAGAAGAGGGAGGTCAATCATTCAAATTAGGTTCAAAATTTTTTCTTAGGAATAGATAAAATTTCCCCTTCCTCCAATGTACTAGTCCTTGTTGGCCCTCTATCATCATTTAGAGTCGTCATACCATTATGAGTTGAGGCGGGCTCTAGCACAGGGGAATTTCTACGCAACTTTATAAGATTTAACAAACCATTTATAAAGGGATAATCCTCAACTCCCAAGAATTCCCCTACCTCCTTTCGGTCCTCCTCAATCCATAGAGGGGAGGATCATTTATCTTTCAGCTTGGGCTCCTTAGTCACAGTAGCTTTGCAATCAACTATTACATAACTCAAATCAAAATAGTTTTGACAAAAAAAAAATTGCATTTTCATAAATCAAGGCTTGAGTCCACTTTCCCCATTTAGATTGTAGAGTAATAAAGTTTGGGGGAGTATTGTTAATAGAAACATTAACACAAAAATGGGTAAAAACTAACCTAGATCTCACTTGAGTCACAACATATAAAGTCACATAGTGCCCAAAGGTGTTTCCCATCCACCTAAAGATTTTTTTATCCCATAATTGAGTGGAAGACCAAGCATTCAAACCCAAATTATAGTCATCTTTTTGAGATCAATCATTGGGTCAAAACCCAGTTTCCACCTACACAAAGTTAAATAATGCTTCTCATACGCCCATGAGCCTGATAGAATCTTTATCAAGTCCTCTTATGTCATGAATTGAAACAAAAAAGGCTTCCTAGCATAGCACTGGTAGTGACACTATCCTTCAATTTCCATCTAACTACTACCCATCTTTAGACCATGTCTATTGTTGGTTTGAAGGAGAAGAACTTACCAACCAACACATTGTTCATAGAAGAAACAATTTTATCCATAACCGCATCTGATAGTCATATTTTTGTTCCTTCCTTTGTTCTAACATGTTCCAACATGATATTACAGGCGTCATTCTCATGAGTCCCATTGACAAGTGTGATTTTCTAGTTGGTTTTTGGGGACTCGCCTTTGTCTTTCTCACTTTCATGATTGGTCAATGGATTCCTGAAAAGTTTGTTTGGAACTGTAGAAGATTCAACAAAACTCCCAAGAAAAGGTGTGGAATTTGTAGCAAGGAACCTCTCCCATATTGGGAGGAGAGTCAGGTTGTGGGGCGCCAGAGCCCTCCCCCTTTTTAGTGACCATGTGCGGGTTTGATTTTTAAAATAAGATGGGCATGAGTTGCAAAGCAGGAGTTGTAGAGCTAGTAAAATATTTTAAGATGATTGTGAGTTTAATAAATTTATCCCATCACAATTTCATCAACTATTTCCTTGTATACCTCCTTAGTGGTAGCATAATTTTTTCATTCATAATTCATTCATGGCATCCACAAGCTACTACGAACTCCAAAGCAATAGTGATGGGTCTATAGCATATCCAATTCAAATTATCCACAAACTAATTCAATACTCAATGTAAATTGACATTTTCTCACAAAATAATGCATTCAAGATCGTAAAAATCAAACCCAATATAACTTTTCCTTTCTTTTTTTATTAGTTATTGAGCATAAAGTAGGAATACTAACACTTTAATCAGGTTTTATTAATTGATAACAATAAACTAATAAGGGCAAAATTAAAATAGTTTGACTAAATTTGCTAATGTATATTTTTTTTCAACTTTGTTTCAAAATATCAAATATACTTTGTTTGTCTTTCTATTAAAAAATAATTAGGAAATATTTTTATTGATTTGATGTAAACTATTTTTGATTAAGTAAAATAGGTTTTATAGGGACCCTAAAACCCGAAACAGAGGTTTGCAAAAACAAATTTTAAACATCAAAATAGAGCGAGTTCAAAAGATAGGATAGGCCAAGAAAGGCCAGAACAAAAAGAAGGCTAAACTTATAAAAAGAAAAAATAAACAGAAACAACAAGTAAATCCAGGGAACCTCAGGATAAGTCCACCATGATTTTGGCCGCCTCCACCTCCTTCAACTCCATGTTGGTAGCCAAATTTTTGATTTCCTGGATCACCATCTCTAGATCCTTGTCTTTGGTATTCTTTGTCTTGGCTCGAGTATGCTTTCCAGGCCCCTGATCAATGTTCTACCCAGCCTCGATTTCCTTGCTAGCCATGTCCTTCCCAACCAGTTTCTCCTCTAGCTTATCAGTATGGGCATTTTTTTGTTCTTTGGTCTTTTTGAGAGTGTTATATCTTTGATAGTTCTGAGTTTTTTATCTATTTTGAACATAGCAGTACCTTTTATATCAATATTCCACCACTCCAGAATCTTGTTGTTGATATTAGGACATGTAATCCACATTCTTTAAAATCTAAAGGGGAAGTTCCTTTGTTTTATGATCGAATCCAGGGTGAGGGAAATGGGGGAATGATCTGAGCCAATTCTCACCAGACCAGAAAGTTTGATGTTATGGTAGGTCATCCATTCACTAGTGATTAGAGCTCTATCAAGGCGAACCTGAATGTACTTGGTCCCAGTTCTCCGATTACTCCAAGTGTAATTTCCCCCTGAAGGTCCAGGTCTAGTAACCCAAGATCATTGATGAATTCCATTAGATCCTACCTACTTTCTAGGTCTAGGAGGATACCTCCCTACTTCTCCCCTACCTTTAGAGGAGTGTTAAAATCCCCCATGATGATACATTTAGAAAGATGTAATATAGACATAATTCCTCTGAGTTTATCCCAAAAAGATTTGCGCCCACATTTTGTGTTAGGAGCATAGATATTCATGATATGACAACTATCTTTTGACTTAATGTTTGTAAGGTTAAGGAGAAGAATATTACCTTCACCATAAATGATGTCTGGAGTCTAGAGAGAAGTGTTCCACAGAGTCATCAGCCCTCCTGAGGCTCCTTCTAAGTTTGTAGTAGACCTATTCATGGACTTGCTAAACTTGATGTCTTCCAGTTTGTCCCTAGTCATCTTTGTTTCTTGGATTAGCATCACATCTGGTCTATGGTCCTTGATCATGTTTCTAACAACATCCTACTTGTGTGGTCCATTTAATCCGCGTATGTTCCATGATATTTACTTTATTTATAACTTGAGGTATAGGCTAACTGGATGGTCTATTGGGTTCCATCCACTATGTTCCTCTAGGATTCTTCTTGCAAAATCTAGTTCAGTGATTTGCACCCTGGTGTTTTCTTATTTCCTCCTAGATCAGCTTTGTTCTTACTTCTAGTTGTAACTGGGGAAACTGGGGAAGGATCCCTAGTACTTTTTCTGTTCTTAAATTTTGTCCATTCCCCCTCCTTCTCTTCTTTGTGTTTTGCAAATATTCCTTCCATTCTTGTGAATCTTCCTAGATTGGCCAAGAAAAGGAGTGCTTCCAGTTCCACATCCTAGCTCTTAGAATTCGTGGGCTCTTGTGGGGCATCCTTCATTAGTTTCTAGGTGGGAAAGTAGACTCCTATTTCCCATGAAACTTTAGGAGATCAAGATCCCATCATTGAAGGGGAGGGGGGGGACTCTGTATCACACTACTAATCTATAGAGGGATTCAGATTGTTTTCCTCTAAGATAAGGTTTGCCCCTACAAAGGGCATCAGGTCTAGACATTTGACCACTGTGGAATGGATCTTTAAAGGATCTTCTGTGGTGACCGAGGCTGATTCAACTTCTCCCCCATGCATAGGGAGTTCCTTTTTCCTCCAAACCTGAGGTCCAATGTGAGTGTTCCCCTGGTTTGGGGCCTCATGGTGTTGGTCCTTTATATCCCCTCCAGACTTTTGGGTTTTCTTAGCTTTTTCCTTAGCCAACACAGGGCATCTCCTTACCATATGGCCTGCCTTTTTGCAGTGGAAACAGGCAAAAGGAACACTTTCATATTCTAGTTTCTGGAGTCTTTTACCAAGCTTTGAGTGGATTTCTATGACCTCTGGCATATCCTTCCCTTCTTTGACACTGATGTAGATTCTTACAAAAGTGAGGCGCCTCCTATTCTCAGTCAGAGGGTCAATAGAAAGGAGTTCTCCAAAATCTTTATCTATTCCAGAAAAGATGTCTTCGTACCAGAACTCCAGCGGGATCTCAAGTAGCCTTACCTAGACCGGAGCTTGGACAAAAAATGAATCATTTAGGTCCAGATTAGGGTATTTACAGGGCAAGAGAAGATTTACCAATAGCCCATGCCCCCGCACAAAGTATCTTGGCATAGTCTTCTTGAGACGAGAACTTGAAAGATAAGAAGCCCCTAGCCATGGATTTTATTTCAACCTGGCCCTTTAGAAACCATTTCCTCTTGGAAAAGGATCTGACAGTATCAATATTAGGCCTAGAGCCATAAAATTTACCCACCAGTGTGAGAGACATTGTTGCGATATTGTGGTCTATGAGTTCATCCGATAAAGGGATGGCATATTTTCCTTTCTCTTTATCAGAGAGATATTTTATGATTGGAAAAAGGGACTTGCCTAAGGGTTTGGTACCAAAAAGGGTTGACCACAGGCGATGCCAGTCTGAGTCTTCTTTGTTGTCATGTTGAGCTTCTGACTATTTTGCTTTAGACCCCACCTCCTCTTTTCCTGGATCCTTCTGTCTTTCACATGGGACCCCGTCCTTGTTTGTTGTGTCTCCCTTTTTCAGGGATACCAGGGTTCCGCCATCTCCTCCTTCCTCTACAACTCCCAATGCATGCAAGGATAGTTTCCCACCCACTTTCAAATTTGGATTTTCTCCCACTCCGCTAGCTCCCACTCTACTCGCCATACCTATATTATTTATTGTTTCACCCAAAAATTCTTATTATTTGATGTAAACTATTGGACTCATAATAAATATACTATTGATGGAATCTTTTTTAACTCTATTCATTTTTATTGTATTCATTGTCCTATTTTATAATGACACATTTTATATTTAATGGGTTGTGGGACAACGTTGTGGAATACTTTTTATTTTCTATGATACTAGAACCAATTTTTATTTGTATGAATATTCATAATTATTAAAATGATGAAATACCAAAAAAGCAATGAGAACTTATGAATAAAATAATTAATATTAGAATAAATCATATTTACATCTATTCATTTCAAAATTGTAAGAATCATGAATTTGAGAGGTTATGTTGGAGTGAAAAGATAAATGGAGAATGGAGGAGAGGAGGTATAAGAAGATTTTGGAGTGAACAGAAAATGAGGTTTAAGGAGATATTAGGAGATACAAGGAGACTTGGAGCAACAAGGTGTTGGAGAGATGAGGAATCTAAGGACTGGTTAGAAGAAGGAGAAGATGTAGGGGGGTTGTTTGGAGAAAAAATAATTTGATAGAGTGATACCTGGGTTGTATGGAGTTATAAGGAGCATTGGAGAGATAAGGGGTTATGATGGAGCAATAAGGTTGTTGATGAAATATGGTAGGGGGGCTTAAGATGTTTTTGCAGAAATAAGGAGGGGAGACATAAGGACATTGTGGGAGATATAAGGAGATTTGGAGTGATAAGGTACTGGAGTGGTAAGGGGTACATGGAAGGAGAAAGCACTTGGAGCGATAAGGAGTTGGTAGTATTAAGGAGTTCATGAAGGGATAAGATGTCCAGTTAAAAGATCGCAAGACTTCTCCATGAGACACGTCTTCAAGAGGTGTCTATGCCTCAAGATGAGATATTACTGTGGGGATGGGAACCTCCATTGTGACCCCAACTTATTCAAATAATAGCCTTTATATGTATAATCTCTAACTTCGGCCTTTTACAAATTTAAAAAAAAAAACCAATAATAAATTTTTAAAAATTAACAATTTAAGAAATAATAAGTAAATAAAAAATAATATATAATTATATTATATTTTTTTTTTATAGATTGTTCCAAAAATATCTTTTATTTATTATCATGTACAAAATACTCTATTTTTTGTTGAATTACATTGTTTCATTTTTACGGGCAAGCCAATTCAGTGCCTTAGACTCAGCAAGAGAAATGCTTCATTTTGACTTATACACATTATTTAGAAACATAACTTTAATAACAATTCAATACTTTATCTCTAAAATTTGAAAATTTCATGTCTAAATTCTCTTCTCTATTTACAATCTTGTTGAAAACTCTTACTTTTATATATGTTGTTATTACGATGTTTTTTTTTTTTTTTTTGCAAAAGTGGGCATAGCCACTAAAATATTTTTATTATTTATATTTTTTTTTTTAATTACGGTGTTAATAATGTGTTGATGGCTTGTTTCATCCCACCTGTATGACATCTCATTTTAAAGAATTGAGCACCTCAATTATTAACTTCATATACAATCAAAACAATTTCATTTCTAATTTATCAAAAAAAAAACTTCCTTAAATTAATAATATTGACAAACTAATTATTCTAACCATATTATTTTAAACCAAATAAATCAGACATCTCTCTGACAGAAATCACATACTTACAAATGCAATTATTGATTCTATTTCCGTATGTTTTATTGGTGGAGCAAAAGAAAGCCAGGAGCACACATGGGCTTTTCATGGTTATCCCCATCATCTCATTTAACAAACAACTCCAAAAGGTTTTGCACAAAATTAGCAGATAGTAAGACTATGATTAGCCTTTTCCAGCTGCTAGAGTTGTTAAATAGAAGGAAATACCCCCCATTCCGCTAAGAAATCTTCTGCAGCTTCCACCATGAGCTCAAAGATTTATGGAGCTATTTTGTTGGCCATAATCACTTGTTTTGCTGCTGCAGATGCACTTGATGATGCTGGGCATTTGTTGTCTATTATGATTGTGGGCACTGTGTTTTGTGATACATGTTTCAAGCAACATTTCTCCAAAAAGAGCTACTTCATATCAAGTATAACTTGTTAATTGGATTTTCTTTTCTTGTAAAGTCCTTTTATTGGGGTGCATTTCTTTGGTTTCCTCATGTTTTTGTGTGAATGATCTGCTTCAAGGAAGACTCAACTAAGAGGACTATCTAAGACTAAAATGAAACTTAAGGTTTTTCCTTTTGTATTTTGGGTTGCATTTCTTGATTTTCCTAAGTTTTCTGTGAATGTCAGAAGAAGACAAATGGAATTTAAGGTTCTGAGGGAAGAAGTTATTGAATAATTGTTTCTAAAATCAATTATGTATGTTTTTTATCGATGTTGTGGATGGAATTCAATGATCCATCATGAAGAAGATTACTTAAATGAATGGATCAACTTCTTGATTTATGAAAATCAAGAAGTTTTTGAAGGTTTTTCCTTTTGCATTTTCGGGTTTATTTCTTGGTTTTCCAAAAAATTTATGTGAATGTCAAGGGAAGACAAATGAAATTTAAGGTTTTAAGGGAATAATTTTTTGAATAATTATTTCTGAAATCAAGCCTCCTCTATGTGTGGGTCCCGCCAAAAAGATTTTCTTTTGAAGTCACCTATCTGGTAGGAAAACTGAGGCACCTCTTGTGTGCATATGGAGAGCGTCCTACTAATATTCACATTACACTATGTGAGTCCTTTACATTTTAAACAACTCAAATTTCCTTCCCACCACCAATGTGGGATTATTATTTTGAAGGTTTTAAAGCCTTAACCTCTTGTTGCGCGCCAAAACATATCGTATACTTACCATTGGCCAAGCATAACATTCCATGGCTAGGTCCCCCCAATGAGACTTAGCTCTTTACTCACATTATAATGCGAGTGTTGTTGTATAAAAATGTTCAAAAATATAGCTTTCTTATGAATGTGGGATAAACAAAATAAAAATCATTGCAGCCTTACACACCTATGCACGACCAAAATATGGTTACTTTCTCAGGCATTATACAAACTAATCATGTGCCTTGCTTGTGCATTCACTATGCTGGAAAGTCCATGCAGCCTAGTTTATGGATCCATGCGCAGAGACAATTGCTTGGAAATGTTTAAAAAGAAACATCCTTCACACCCATGCGCAGCTCTGTAAATTCCATGAGCTCCTACTTCCTCAAAAAGGAATGTTGTGCAGCCCTTGCAATGCACATACATCATATTTCAAACACCATGCCAAATACCTGCACAAAGCTCCTCCAAGACTTCATGCGCTAGCTTTGTCTCTAGATGCTATACTGCATAAGCTATTATTTTTTGCACCTTTCAGGCATTCTTTAAAACACTCCATGCACCATCTTCTTAAATCATTTTTAATGCTTCTGTGCATGTTCATCTCCTATGTAGCGTGAATTTGGGTTTTCCACCTGCCAAGTGCATTGCTTTGTTTTTAAAATGTTTACTTTCATCTCTCCATGTGTGGGCTTTTATTACCATCATACGCTGGCCTCTGAACATTCTTTATTCACTGTGCAGGGTCTCCTTTATATGTTGCGCAGGTTTAGCGTAGTAATTCAAACTTAGCTTACACCATAATCCACGCAGGGTATCAATATTCTTATGTGCTGGCTATTTTTTGTCAAACTCCATGTTGTCTTGCCCAGCACAACAATCTCCTCTACCTTCATGCAATCTACTTGGAAATTTTCTCTTTGTGCAGACACTTTCAATATTGGTTTAGAGGTTTGGTCTTTTTTAGTTGTTTTAAAATGCAGCCCCTTATGGATATTGCGCAGAGTTGTGTGCAAATATCTTGGCAAAAACAACTGCCAATAGCATTTGTTTGAAACTTTTAAAAGTTTTCCATTCCATGTGTGGTCTTGTTTGTTTACATTTGTCATGTTCTTTGGCACATTACACTAGTTTCTCTAGCTTATCTCCTTCCATGCCTTGCACAAGCCTCTGGTCTTCCAACATTGTGCAGCAATCCATTCTTTGGTTTTAACGCCATCCAATGGAATTTTCTTTAAATATTTTAAAATATATTTGGCTTATTCTTTGCGGAGGTCTCCTTCACCAGATTTACACTTGCAAATTGCATTGTTTTTATGTTTTTGTCCCATTTCGCTTGATGATTGGCATTCACTCCGTAGAATGATTAGCACATACACCCAAGTCTTGCATTCTCCTTTGCCTTCTGTCAAAAATTTCATGTGCCTTAAATGTGTCTCAGATATGCTTCCACATGTCCTTCAAGGAAACTATAAGTATTGTTATTCAAATCACAAAACAATTTAAAATAACAATATGTTTCAAAACCACACAAAATGGTCATTTGACTTTGATAAATTATGCTACGTCGTTGAGATCTTGGCTTAAGAATCCTCATGCCAAAATCAATCTGCACCTTCAGATTACCTAAACATAAACCATTGTGAAATTGAATGATGAAGCAGTGAACTGGCGGCCATTAAAAACAACTCATTATAATTCTGCATATTGATTTTATTAACATCATCTGGCCTCTGGAACTGGCTTTAAAAACTGACTAGAAGACCTCCTAGAGCTCTCAAATATAGAAGATATGAAGTATTTCATGTTTTCTACCATTCTATGAAAACATATCTACATGATATTTTTAGAGGCGAGATATTTTAATCTCTCAAGTTGACCATTTTCACAAACTACAAATGCACTGGTCAAAACACATGCAAACCAACTTCGGATTCACTTCTGCAAAAATATAAAACCATCTTCTTAGACTTAACCATTGATCTAGGTAGCACACTTAGATACAAGGAGAGCATATCCACAACTTGATTCTCAAAACACGTGCTGGAAAAAAATCTACAACCCTCTGAAAATGAGTATCCTGTGAAATTAATTCTGTCTAGCACTGGAAATCTATAGAAATTGCTTTTGATTCTGATTCCAAAAACCTATCAAAAGAGACTCTTAAAGTCTGAACCTTTGAACATGGATTCATTTTCATACAAGGAATACAGAACTTCAAATAGCTTGTTCTATCAGTCAAATGGTCATTCATCACTTCTTCTCAAAGTCAGCCACTTAACAACTTTCTTCACTCAAACTCGATGAAAATGCAGAAACTTGATTTGGAAAAGGTTGGGCAAAGTGATCAACTGGATTGAGAAAGGTCTAAAAATCTTTATGAAAGAACATTTCCAAGTTTTCAATGTAAGGGAACAATCAACTTCTAATTTCCTTGAACCAGGTACAAATTGCAAGACCTCAAAGTAGTTAGAATTCTCATAAAAATAGAGAAACAAGACAATTCTGGACAACCAACTTTGGGTGATCCAAAAACCTATCAAGCAAACTCAAAAAGGCTTGGGTTTTGAAACGTAAGATCTCTTCTATACATATTAAACATTCCCAAAGTGGTGGTCCATGAAACTCAAAAGGACACAAGTTATTCAAATGCAAACTGTGCCTGTTACAACAAAATGACACTTAGGTGGCAAATGTTGAACTAGACAAATGCTCCAAACAAGACATCACGAAAAAAATCAAAACTTGAATCTGATGACTTGGGATGTCTTAATATGTCAAAACAAGGGTAATGAATTCCTGACATGCATGGTAGACCTCAAAAATTCATCTGAGCTAATATGCACAAAAGAAATTATAGGGGGTCAAAATGCAAATGATTAACAAGGTACTCAAAAACCCTTGTTGCATTTTTGAGTCCCAATAGTGGCTCTGAATGGGGACACGTTCCCCATGCGGGCATGAAAATAATTTAAAATCATTGGTAGAATCAAACCACCCCAAAAAACAAATCATATTTCTCTCTTCTCTCTTATCTTTTCTCTTTTCTCTTTTCACAAACTAGGAATCCTTATTGAAAGAAAACACACCACACAACTGAAAGGAAAGCGACTACACAAACAAGGAAATTATTTACAAAATGACCAAAGCCCCAAAAATGGAATCAGCTCTTACCTCTGTCATACATCAGGTTTTCATCCCCAGAGATCAAAGGCAATTTGAAGCTGCTACTTCCTGCAGGATAATAAAAAACACTGCAACAAATCTTCATCATATTACATGAAATGTGATCAACATACTCATCACTAAATGGAAACACCAAGTCATCAAACCACTAAAAATTTTGATCATTGCATAACACCAGATTGTCACACCCTTTACTATCATGGACTTGTTGAGAAGAAAAAAACCCCAGCACCCTCACATGGCAGGAATCAAACAAATATTGAACACTAGTTTGCACCAAAGAACAAGATTATTTTATAAAAAAACTTTGCAAACTAGAGTAGAACACATCTAAATAAAACTTTGACTGCATAACATCAAAGATAGCTTGTTGATCAATAGTTCTATCAGCATCTTCTAAAAAAGTATTGTTAATCAATGGCTTGTCTTATATTTGCAAATCTGAGAAAACACTTTCAAATTTATCACTCTCTTCAGCACCACAGTCTATACAAGAATCTAGTACACTAAAATTGTCAAAATCTGAATGTATACCAGCATATTAATCCTCATACTCATCATACTTGATATTATCAAGTTTCTCATATCCATATGCATTATCATTTTGCAAAGTATCCAACTCAAATATAGGAAAAGTATCAACACCATAAGTGTCATATTTCACACTCTCATCAAAATCATCAATGTCAAAACATATATCCATGAGGCATGAATTTTTAGAGTCATTTTTAGATGCATACCTCTGAAAATCAGTAGTTAAGAGTATTGAGATTTTCTCACTGCTTAGAGGGTATTTGACTTCATGTTTACCTTCCTTGGCCTCTTGCTTGATGCTACAAATATCTTCCTCATTGAAAATAAGGAGTGAGACCTATTGGATCATATCATCTTGTGCAAAGAAATCACTACAACAAATTACATCCACATTGTAATAATCATCTTGGTGTTCACACAAAATTTCTTTAAACTGAGACAATAAATCTGCATCTTCATGCTGAGAAAAAGAAAAGTCTATAGACTCAAGGGGAACACTCCCAACTACAGATTCATCTTCATCGTATTGTTGTTCATAGAATTCATTGTCAGCATTATAATCAGCATCACTAGCACAAGTAGACTCAGCATCATCTACATAACTAGATTGATATTCAGCATCATCAGCATTTTCGTATTCTGATTTCTCAATCAAATCTATCCATTCTATGGGATGTTTAATTTATTCCTCTCTAAGAGATGAAACCAATTTACTGATTCAGGCACACAAAGCTCTAAAAACAAATCTATCCATGATAATTCTAGAAACTCAATGGATGTTATAAGCTTCTCAACTGCATCACGAAACCTATTTATAAAAAAAATAGTATGATTCTTTCTTTCTTTCCCCTATCTTGTATCTTAAAATCAACAAGGCTTTCTCGTGGATTCTTTGCTCTTCTAATGCAATATCTCTATTAAATTTCTCAAGATCTGACTCGTAACTCTCAGATATAGAAAAATTATATTGATCCATTGAAACCAGACCTTCCATTGGACCATTCATTTAACAACAACTTATTTTGTCATAAAAAATTTATCCGATTTTATGCGATCATTTTCCTTACATAACCACAACAAACTTCTTATTTGGTAAATGAACTCTTAAAAACAAGAAGTATGGAAACCTTCAGATCAATTTTCCCTTTTTATTAGTGACTTCTTCACTTTATAAGGGGCTTTTCTTTTTCATAAAAACAAAGGATTACCTAGACAAGAACTACAGTTGCTGCTCTTTCTTCTTCTTTACTGGATACAGGGAAAATCTAGAGCCTTTTTGTATCTTCATCATATTCTTTTCTCATAGATTCGTCACCTCCTTGCAGAGGAAAATTTTCAAACAGAAAGAGCTATTTGCAAATCACATTTAATTCTAGGTTCAGTCCAACTAGCAAAGTCACACAATATTCTTTCAATTTGCTGCAAATATAAACACCTTCCAAGCTATTCTCTCTCAAAGATCTGAAAAAAAATTTAGATTCCTTTTCTTAACTCTCTTTCTTAAGGTCAAATTCTGATATTGATTCAACCAAGCAAGGAAATAGACATCTTAAACTTGTTGATCTTAAACTTCAAATAACAACTGATATCAATTTTACACTGGCACAAAACAACCAGGATTCTCCAAGTTTAACAGAGTCGCCACCCACAAAAAGTATGGGATTAAATTTCACAAAGTGGTCTTGAAATGGGAAATAGATGATTAGCTCTTATGATCTTATAACCTCCACTTCTCCAGCAGATTAAATTTTCTAGGTTAATTCCAAGATTCTTTAAGAATTCCCCAATAGAATTGCCATTTTGTTAGTACATTTTCTTGCAGAATATGTATAAGCATCAATGCTTGACTCTATGACTCCCAACTCACGATTATTGCATGTAAAAATACTAATTAATGAGGATTTGATCCTCCTTCTACTTTGAGCTCCATAGACTCAGGCAGGTGTACCTCTTGACTTATTGCATTCCAATAAATTAGATAGAGGATTAAGGATTCTCACAATGATTTACTAATGTTTTTTACTACAACTGATGTAGAGCTTCAAAACCCAATCCATGATTTTGACAAGAGTAAACAACATTGCATAAAAATGGCCAATGTGACAAGGATATTCATCCTTTTTCTCTTTGAGTTAAAAACTTAGGCAGGCTAACCTAAAGGATTCAGTTCTTTAATGAATCACCAATAATGTTTGTACTATTCAATATAGCTCCTAAACATCCATTCTCTTAAACAAGAAATGAAAAGATATTCAGATTTTAAATGATTGATGATGAGGACTACATAACCAACAAAGACCAGTGCCTTGTCTATTGGGAAATATAGTCAAATAAACATACATCCACAAAAAACCCTCTAACTTCAAACAGACAAAAACCAAGTGAAGTGCCTTACAAATCACTCCATTCACTCCAACACATGGACATCAAATTCATGTACAAACCTTGAACCCTCATATTTTATCTCTAAGATTTAATCCCTCCTTGAAAGAAACTCAAAAAATACAATTCATAATCAGTATAACCAGTGCATTAAAATGCCTTACAGCTTAACACACAATATTTCAAGACAAGACACAAAGACATCGACAAGTAGTGAACAGGGATTCCATTGCTTTTCATTAAATTGCTATCTAATTCTTCATATTTACAAGACAAAGAACTCAGAAAAACAAGACTCAAGAATCAGGAAAATGCCTAGAAATATTAATTTCACCATCCTTGTAACAATGGAGAAAAAGAAAGATATAGGAGAAAGGGAAAGATAGAATTAACCCTAACTAACACCTTTCTGTTTGCAAGAAACTTCTATAAATATCTTCTCTTCTCCAAAAATCTAATTTGGTTTCTCTCCTTTGAAAAGCCTTTGAAATGCAATCATTCTATTTAAAAAACTTGATTCTGCACTCTAATGGATTGCCAAAATAAAATCCTCATCTGGAGACCTTTCCAATGGTATATTACACTTTCCATTTTTGAGAAGATTTGGTCACTTAACCATTAAAACAACTTCTTTCTTCCCGTGCATACTCAGTTGAAAGTTTGAAAGTGCAGATTGTATAGTTTGGACTATTGGATTAAGATTAATTTTTCAAGATATTTAAACCTTGCACATTAATTTACCTTTTTATCTCCTTATTCTTCATTTTATGCACTTTAATCCTAGAACTCACTAGATTGTGTCATGTGTCAAGTGTTGGTTCGCTGCTCTTAACTGGGTCCAAAAACTCTGCTTTAACCGTGGTCTATCTAGAGATTGGGAGATAACTTAGTCTCTGAATTTTGGAATCATTTCTTTAACCATAATTTTATTGGGAGATTGCACATGAGCCCTTAATCTGGATCTAATTGAATAGCTGGGCTTAATCTCATAATGTTTGACCACTAATTGCCAGTATCTAGCGACTACACACGACAGTTAGTTGACTGCTAGGCAGAATCTCTGAGTGTTTTTCCTAAATGCAGTTTCATCTCATAACTTCACACCCTGTCACCACGTGTCTTTCCTCCTCTACGTGTGGGTCTCACCAAAAATATCATTCTTTTGAAGTCGCCTATCTAGAATGCAAACCAAGGCACCTCCCACAGGCGTGCATGGAGAGCCTAATGCTCATCTTCACATTACACTATGTGAGTCCTTTACCTTTTAAACAGCTCAAATTTCCTTCCCACCACCAATGTGGGATTGTTATTTTAAAGGTTTTAAACACTACAACATTTGGGACCATTTTTCAACGTCTATGTGTCACTTTTCTGACACTGTCCCATCGGCCTATCGACAGAGACCAGTGTTGCAGTTTTTGTGTCAGAAACAACGATGGTTGTACCATCTTTTGTTATTACGATGGTACTAACCATAGCAATACGAGCTAGCTATGATGGTTAGCATGTTGTCATTACATATTTTAGCTGTCACTATTACGACACGTAGGCATCGCATTTTATCTGTCTCTATTACGACACGTAGGCATCACATTTTAGTTTTCGCTATTATGACACGTATGCGTCGCATCTTAGCTATCACTACTACGACATGTAGGCATCGTATCTTAGCTTTCACATTTTTCAGATGTGTGACGAATTTTCTATACATGCGACATCGAGCCATCGACAATTTCTGATGGCTCGACATTGCATGTATAGAAAATTCATCATACATCTGAAGAAAGCGATGTCTAGGTGTCACAATACGAGCCAGCTATAATGTTTATCATGTTGTCTTTACATTTTATCTGTCACTATTACAACACCTAGGCGTTGTAGTTTTAGTGTCACAATTACGACAGACGTGCGACGAATTTTCTATACATGCGACATTGAGCCGTCGGCAATTTTTGACGGTTCGACGTTGCATGTATTTTTTTAGTGTTGCTTTAGAGTTTTTAAGAGTTTAGTGTCCAAGTGTCGCTATTTTCAGTATTTGTGGTTTTACATATTTTGGAACCATGATTTCATATGCTTTATTGGGATAATTTCATTAGCGGTTGGCCAAATAAATGTAAAACAATTGGTATTACCAAATTAGTTCATCCAAAAACTAGAAGACTATGACTCTCTGATAAGTACAAGTAGGATTCATGAAAATACATCAAGTGCCTAAAATGAAATAATTAAATAAAATTTAGAAATAAGCATACCATTCATGGTTAGTGATTCAAAGCTTCTTTTCCTCCTAGTTTCCAACCCCTGAGACATATCCAGAAAAGAATACAACATCTTTGTAAAATAATACATAACACCACAAGGGTATTTGCAAAAGTAACCCAAAAAAGAGAGAAAAAAATGAGATCACCATCCATACATTTTTGTACAAGAAATACAAAACAAATTTTCTTACATTTAGTGAATTGCCTTCCTCACTACCTTCACTTGAACCTTCACTACCACTGTCCCCACTGAAACTGGCAGTTCTATTTAGATCACTAACATATAAGTTATAAACATAAGAA
>MU226736.1:570340-602075 GCA_018584345.1 Thuja plicata
AGACTCTGTAAATAGCTTCTCTTACCGACTGAGCTCGGTAGACTCTGTCTAATGACTGATATGACATTTTTAGCTTGGTAGACTCTGTCTGATGACTGATATGACATTTGTGTAACATCAAGGACAACACACAATTCAACAATATGATCTTGTACCAACTGGCAATAAGAGGTTTCCATCTTGTTATTTTTCTTGCTAATTTATTTGTATTATCAAATTTATCATAAGTCATTGGCATGTTCTAGTTCTTAGAAATTATATTATCCCATTGAGTAGGGGGTAGCTAGGGAGTTTCCAACTGGTAGTTGATGAGTTCAATGTCAGTAGTTTATACATAGTTCTGAAGATACCTTCCACCAAAATTTTCAATCTCCCTAAAGATTTGGTTGTTCCATTCTTTTCATTAGATCCAGCTGACACTCGGGGTATTTGATGCCATAATTGTCTCACTAGGAGATTGTGGGTATGACTCATCCATTCAAGTACAAATTGTTGAATGTCACTATTAAACCCATAGTAGATAAAAAAATTTCCATCACTGTGTGCCAAATTTGTCTAGAAAATTGGTAATGAAGTAAGAGGTGAGGTATTGTTTCTTCCTCCTTATAAAGAATGTATATGTTAGGGAGATGAAAACCTCTTTTATCCAGGTTATCATACGTTAGGATTCAGTTATGCATAGTTATTCACAAAATAAATTAGTCTTTGGAATTAGTTATGGGTTCCAAACTGTTCTGCATCATTCCATAACGCTTTCATACTTTAATAGTAGTTTGTAAGATGACTTGATAGAGAAATCTCCCCTTTATTCCTTCACCCAGAAAAACTTATCTTCCTTGTGGAATAGGGGGAGCCTGACCTTATGATTTTTTGAGTTTAGTAGCCTTTTGTAATATGTTAGGTATGTTCTGACAACATTGTGTTAAATTTTCCATCTAAGAAAAGTTGTAGTATAATTAGTGACTTGTGGTCCAAAGAGTCTCTTTGAAGTCACCATAAAATCCATATAGCTTAAATTATCTTACAAGGCCTTGTCCCCCACCCATATATCCTCCCAAATCCTGATTTTTCTATCATTACCAATCTTCCCTTTCAGGCCATTCTTAATGATACTTTGACATTTGAGGATATTGTTCCATACTTTTAACCCTTGGGGGTATCCATTTGAGGAAAGGATTCTATAAAAAGTTATTAAAGTGGAGGTATTTGGCCCTAATGAAATTGCATTAGTATGCCTTTTCAAGGTCCAGTTTCCATCCCATTATTCAATTAGGGATTTATTAAGAAATAAAAACTTCCTTATCCCTATCCCACCTTGATAATTTTTTGGTTTGCATACAATATCCTAGTTACCAAAGACAATCTCTTATTTTCTTACACTCTTTTCCAAAGGAAGGTTCTCTATATTCTTTCAAATTTCTCTTCCATGTTACTTGAGCTTTTAAAAAGGGAAAGGAAGTAAACAGGAATACTGTGTAGGGAAGCAACAATAAGCTACAGTTTACCAACACTGCTTAGTAATTTTCCTTTTCATCCAACTAATTTATTTTGCATTCTTTCTAGTATAGTGTTCCAAAAATTTGGAGTGACATACTTGATAGTAAGTGGAAGACCAAGATAGGTGCCTAGAAAAACAACACACGGACAACCTAAAATATTTTTAATTTTATTCTACCAGTCTTCCTTTGTGTTAAAAAAATTGATGCTAATTTTCTCATAATTAATATGTTGACCTGAAACTTTAGCATAGTCCAGTAGGAAGGTCATATATTCCCTATCTTCAAGAACTGCTTCTTTTCCAAACATAATATTATCATCAACAAACTACTACAGAACAAAAGGAGGCAGAGTAGTGGCAAGTTTAACCCCATAATATTTTAAAAGTTCCTACCTAGGACTTCTGCAAAAATAATAAAGAGGTAAGGTGATAAAGGGTCACCTTACCTAATTCCCCTATATTCTTTGAAGAACCTCTAGGGATTGTTTTCATTGAGACTTAAAATCAGATAGTTTACACACATTCCCTTATGAGGTTTATGAGTTTCTCATTAAAGCCCAACTTTGCAAGAAATTTAAATAGAAAATTCTATCTCGCCCTATCATATGCCTCGAAGATGTAAAGTTTGAAGACCATACCTAGCACTTCACACTTCTCCATTGAGTGGATAATATTGTATGTGGACACCACCGCGTCAATAATTTGTCTTCTATGGACAAACCTTTTTGGTTATAATTGATGAATTTTTCCAAAAAAAAAATAATCTAGTTCACCAAAACCTTAGAGAAAACCTTGTAAATAGTGTTGCAAAGGCTAATAGGTATGAAATCAGACATCTTCTTTTGCTCATGTATTTTGGGAACAAGAGCGATTAAAGTGTTATTTAATTTTTTGAGCAGCTTTCCTGTCTTGAAAAAGTCTTTGCCAGCCATTATAACATCATAGCTCACAATGTCCCATAATTCCTAGAAGAATGCAGGGGAAAAATAATTACTCAAAGGGCTTTATAAGCACCCATGGAAAAGACAATAGTCCTAACTTCCTCTTCAAAGATAGGATCCAAAATCTGATTATTGTACTCTTCTTTAATAGAATTTGGAAGGTATCATAGGATTTGATCCTCTAAATCTAGAGATCTTACACCCCAAACCTCATTATAATCTTGTTTGAGATACTGAATATAAATCTCTCTGATTTGGGAATCATTAGTGATTTCCTGGTTTCCATCATCCATCAATCTCTTTATGGTATTTCTATTTTTATGTCTGCTAGCTTATCTATATAAAAAAAAAAATAGAATTTATATCCCCTTCTTTAATCCATTGCACCCTTGACATTTGCTTCCAGTAGACCTCTTCCTTTTTTTAGATTATCCTTCCATTTCCACCTCCACTCTTCTTCTTCTTCATGTAGTAACTGGGAGTAGTTGTGACAAGTCATCATAATCAATATACTTTCAAGCTTAGAACTTATCTCTTTTTTCTAGGTGAATATGTCACCAAAATCACATTTGTTCAGCTTTTAACCTATTTTTTTATTAAATCCAACTTCTAAGAAACTCTATACATGGATGACCTTTGAATGGGGGTTCCACCAACTCTAGACACATTCTTTAAAGTATGGGTGTGATGCCCATATGATCTCATACCGAAATGGGAGAGGTTCATATGGAGGTCTATCAAACTAGTTTAGAAATATGGGATTATGGTCTAAGACAATTCTTTGGAGAGTCTTTAGAGAAGCATTACAACCAATTTCCCACTTAGTCGAAACTAGAAACCTGTCTAGTTTAACTTGGATAAGGTGATCATATTTTTTATTATTTGACGAAGTGGAGGGATGTCCCAATAGTTCTATGTAAAAAAGACCAGTCTAACATATAAAATTTGTCAGATTGTGTTGTCTAAGTAGTCAACTAGGCCTACCATCTTTTTAGAGGGAAATAGAGGAGAATTTAAATCACCGGCCACCATCTATAGGAAATTCAAATCATCAAGGATAAAAGAGGAAATATTATCCCAAAAAATCTTCCTTCCAAAGCAATTATTAGGAGCATATACATTAAAAATATGCCAAACACAATTCCCTAGGGTGAATGTCACCGCAAGGAAATAATGGGAGAAACTAAAGACATCACCTTCAATTTTATTGAGGTTCCACATAGTTATCACACCCCCTCNCCCCCCCCCCCCCCCGATGATCCATTAGCTTCACTGATACAAAAAGAAGAACCTGGCCAAATAATGTCAGTGATAATAGAGAAGGTCTAAGTAGTCATTTTCACTTCTTAGAGTAATAGGATATCAATTTTTAACTCCATGATATAATTTTTCAAAGAATATTGTTTTTGAGGGTTGTTTATTCCTCTCATGTTCCATGAAAGGAACTTCATTTCTTATTTTTTGTGTTAGCATCTAGGGTCTTTTACCTACCATTAGAAATTCTCCTTCTATCTCCCTTTGCCTTGACAATCTCACCGAAGATCACCCTACCTTTCTTTTAGATCCTTAATCCACCTTCTTAGCTCTAGTCTTCTTTTTTTTGTGTTAACCATTCTTCATCCTCTATGTTCCTAGTATTACTAGTTAAAGCTCCGGGTGAGATGTATGCCTTTTTAGCTTAAATTCTTAGTTATAACACCATCAACACCAAAATTCAATGAGGTTTGTTTTTCAAATGAGCTCAAAATAGAGGAGTCAGTTACCCCTTTGGTTTGATCATCCTCCATCTAGTTATGAACTTCATCTTGCATGTCAGGCCCACAAAGGTGGGGTAGACTACTATCCTCCAAGGACACACAAGAATATTGCATTTGTGCTAAAGTCTTTAATGGGGGTATCTCATTATCTTTGGTGTGGCCTAATCCATAATCATTCTTAACTATTGAGTTCTTCATTGGGTCTACTTCCACTTAATCTTTACATATTTGGGCTTCCTTCTCACATATCTCCATATGAGAAGAGGGGGGTCAATCATTCAAATTAGGTTGAAACTTTCTTCTTAGGAATGGATTTTCCCCTTCCTCCAATGTACTAGTCCTTTTTGGCCCTCTATCATCATTTAGAGTCGTCATACCATTATGAGTTGAGGTGGGCTCTAGCATAGGGAATTTCTAGGCAACTTTATAAGCTTTAACAAACCATTTATAACTTGGGCTCCTTAGCCGCAGTAGCTTTGCAATCAACTATTACATAACCCAATTCAAAATAGTTTTGACAAAAAAATAATTGCATTTTCATAAATCAAGGCTTGAGTCCACTTTCCCCATTTAGATTGTAGAGTAATAAATTTTGGGGGAGTATTGTTAATAGAAGCATTAACACAAAAATGGGAAAAAATTTGTTAATATGAATTTAGAATAACTGAGAGGGGGGGTGAATCAGTTATCCTCAGGCCTAGATGTTCCCATATAAAACTTTAAATCAACCTAAACAACTAAGATCTGCTCGACAGCAATAAACAATAAAAGTGTACAGTTTACTGTACTAATGCAATAAGCTTGCAGAAACTTAACAGTAAAACAAAACAATAACATTTACACATTTTGACACCATGATTTAACGTGGAAACCCAATATGGGAAAAACCACCAGTAACATGCTACCAAATTTTACTCTTCTAAAGTAATGCCCTGTGAAGAGCCAACCCTGTAAAAGGTTACAAAACACATTGTCAAATGTGACCTGGTTAAAGGATTTAATCACCCTGTTAGGAGTGGCCTTGTTAGAGGACTTAGAACATTCCAATCTGAATGTCACCTTTCAGAGGATTTATACAATGACTATTAGGTCAACCTGGTTAAAGGATTTGAACTGATACAATGGTTAGAAAGTAATCAGCAAGTGTGATCTGATTCATACAACTTACTTTGCAAATCTAGATCCAGTTTCAGCTCTAATGCTAATTCACTGAGTGGCCTCCATTCTCATCTAAAACTTCAGATCTGCATGGAAATCTGTCAAGCAATCTCTCTCTGCTTCTCTGTTCAGCCTTCTCTGCTTAGATCTTGCCAATTAGTCAATTAACCATGCAACACTTTGCATTGCCTTCTTCTTCTTTTTTTTAAATAATAACCACAGTAGGTTATAATATACCTCTTCATCTAGGTCAGATAAATCTTTTTCCACTTAACCAAGATTGCAGATCAGATTCAATAGATCTTTCCATCTTTACATTTAATTTTCTTCTCCAATACAATCATTAATTAACCATTGAATCCATGCGCTAATAGCGGTTTCCCATTCATTAAATGAATATGGACCAATCTTAATTAATAATGCATATCCCAATAAAATCAATTATGTCGGTCGTAGATCTCAAATATCATCAATAAACAAAATACTGATGCTCGGCATTTCACTGTCTCCCTCGGCATTTCATTGGCGCTCGATATTATCTTTGCTTTGCTCGGCATCACCTTTCGCTTTACTCGGCATCGACTTTGCTTTGCTCAGCATTGACCTTCCATTGAACTGTCAGTGCAAGATAAACAATGTATCACTTTGTCAAAGTGCCAGATGATCAAGTACCCTGGTTTATACTCATAACTCAACCATTTCCTTGGTCTTCTTGTTATCCCATTCTTTTCAAATCTTCATCAATCAATGGATAAGGTACTCAAACATATAGCGATAGTCTCACTAGCTAAGGTTTGACATCAATGACAAAATAACAATTGTCTACATTGTAGCAATCTTTTCAACAAAACTAACCTAGATCTCACTTGAGTCACAACATATAAAGTCACATAGTGCCCAAAGGTGTTTCCCATCCACCTGAAGATTTTTTCATCCCATAATTGAGTGGAAGACCAGGCATTCAAACCCAAACTATAGTCATCTTTTTGAGATCAATCATTGGGTCAAAACCCAATTTCCACCTACACAAAGCTAAATAATGCTTCCCATACGCCCATGAGCCTCATAGAATCTTTATCAAGTCCTCTTATGTCATGAATTGAAACAAAAAAGGCTTCCTAGCATAGCACTAGTAGTGACACTATCCTTCAATTTCCATCTAACCGCTACCCATCTTCAGACAATGTCTATTGTTGGTTTGAAGGAGAAGAACTTACCAACCAACACATTGTTCATAGAATAAACAATTTTATCCATAACGGCATCTGATAGTCGTATTTTTGTTCCTTCCTTTGTTCTAACATATTCCAGCATGATATTACAAGCGTCATTCTCATGAGTCCCATTGACAAGTGTGCTTTTCTAGTTGGTTTTTGGGGACTCCCCTATGTCTTTCTCACTTTCATGATTGATCGATGAATCCCTGAAAAGTTTGTTTGGAACTGCAGAAGATTCAACAAAACTCTCAAGCAAAGGTGTGGAATCTGTAGCAAGGGATCTCTCCCATATTGGGAGGAGAATTGGGTTGTGGGGGCGAGAGCCCTCCCCCTTGTCAGCGACCATGTGCGAGTTTGAGTTTTAAAATAAGATGGGCATGAGTTGCAGAGCTAGTAAAATATTTTAAGAGGATTGTGAGTTTAATAAATTTATCCCGTCATAATTTCATCAACTATTTCCTTGTATACCTCCTTAGTGGTAGCATAATTTTTACATTCATAATTCATTCATGGCATCCACAAGCTACTATGAACTCCAAAGCAATAGTGATGGGTCTATAGCATATCCAATTCAAATTATCCACAAACTAATTCAATACTCAATGTAAATTGACTTTTTCTCACAAAATAATGCAATCAAGATCGTAAAACTCAAACCCAATATAACTTTTCCTTTCTTTTGTTATTAGTTCTTGAGCATAAAGTAGGAATACTAACACTTTTATCAGGTTTTATTAATTGATAACAATAAACTAATAAGAGCAAAATTAAAATAGTTTGACTAAATTGGCTAATGTATATTTTTTTCAACTTTGTTTCAAATTATCAAATATACTTGGTTTGTCTTTCTATTAAAAAATAATTAGGAAATATTTTTATTGATTTGATGTAAATTGTTGGACTCATAATAAATGTACTATTGATGGAATCTTTTTTAACTCTATTCATTTTTATTGTATTCATTGTCCTATTTATAATGACATACTTTATATTTAATGGGTTGTGGGCCAACGTTGTGGAATGCTTTTTATTTTGTATGATACTAGAACCAATTTTAATTTGGATGAATATTCATAATTATTAAAATGATGAAATACCAAAAAAACAATGAGAACTTATGAATAAAATAATTAATATTACAATAAATAAAATTTACATCTATTAGTTTCAAAATCATAAGAATCACGAATTTGAGAGGTTATGTTGGTGTGAAAAGATAAATGGAAAATGGAGGAGAGGAGGTATAATAAGATTTTGGAGTGATCAGAAAATGAGGTTTAAGGAGATATTAGGAGATACAAGGAGACTTGGAGCAACAAGGCCTTGGAGAGATGAGGACTCTAAGGAGTGGATAGAAGAAGGAGAAGATGTAGGGGGTTGTTTGGAGAGATAAGAAGTTGATAGAGTGATACTTGGATTGTATGGAGTTATAAGGAGAGTTGGAGAGATAAGGGGCTATGATGGAGCAATAAGGTTGTTGATGAAAGATGGAAGGGGGTCTTAAGAAGTTTTTGCAGAAATAAGGAGGGGAGACATAAGGAGATTGTGGGAGATATAAGGAGATTTGGAGTGATAAGGTGCTAGAGTGGTAAAGGGTGCATGGAAGGAGAAGCTTGGAGCAATAAGGAGTTAGGAGTAATAAGGAGTTCATGAAGGGATAAGATGTCCAGTTAAAAGATCACAAGACTTATGCATGAGACACGTCTTCAAGAGGTGTTTATACCTCAAACTGAGATATTACTATGGGGATGTGAACCTCCATTAAAACCCCAAATTTAATATATATATATATATTAAAATTAATAATTTAAGAAATAATAAGTAAATAAAAGATAATATATATTTATTTTTATAGATTGTTCCATAAATATCTTTTACATGTACAAAATAAATCTAACTTTTGTTGAACATTGTTTCATTTTTCATTTTTATTTTTTTATGGAAGTTAGACTTCAGCGGCAGACAAGCCAATTCAGTGCCTTACACTCAACAAAAAAGATGCTTCATTTTAACTAACACACATTATTTAGAAACATAACTTTAATAACAACTCAATAATTTATCTCAAAAATTTGAAAATTTCATGTCTAAATTCTCTGCTCTATTTACAATCTTGTTGAAAACTCTTACTTTTATATATCCTGTTACTACACTGTTAATAATCTGTTGATGGCTTGTTTTGTGCCACCTGTATGACATCTCGTTTTAAAGAATTGAGCACCTCAATTATTAACTTCGTATACAATCAAAACAATTTCATTTCTAATTTACCAAAAAAAAATTAACTTCCTTAAATTAATAATATTGACAAACGAATTATTCTAACCACATTATTTTAAACCCAATAAATCAGAAATCTCTCCGACAGAAATCACATACTTACAAATGCAATTTTTGATCCTATTTCCGTATGTTTTGTTGGTGGAGCAAAAGAAAGCCAGGAGCACACATGGGCTTTTCATGGTTATCCCCTTCGTCTCATTTGACATACAACTCCAAAAGGTTTTGCACAAAATTAGCAGATAATAAGACTGTGATTAGCCTCTTCCAGCTGTTAGAGTTGTTAAATAGAAGAAAATTCCCCTCATTCTGCTAAGAAATCTTCTGCAGCTTCCACCATGAGCTCAAAGATTTATGGAGCTGTTTTGTTGGCCATAATCACTTGTTTTGCTGCTGCAGATGCACTTGATGATGATGGGCGTTTGCTGTCTGTTATGATTGTGGGCACTGTGTTTTGTGATACATGTTTCAAGCAACACTTCTCCAAAAACAGCTACTTCATATCAGGTATAACTTGTTAATTGGATTTTCTTTTCTTGTAAAGTCCTTTTCTTGGGGTGCATTTCTTTGGTTTCCTCATGTTTTTGTGTGAATGATCTGCATCAGGGAAGACTCAACTGAGAGAACTATAGAAAACTGAAATGAAACTTAAGGTTTTTCCTTTTGTTTTTTGGGTTGCATTTCTTGATTTTCCTAAGTTTTCTGTGAATGTCAGTGGAAGACAAATGGAATTTAAGGTTCTGAGGGAAGAAGTTACTGAATAATTGTATCTGAAATCAATTGTGTATGTTTTTTATCAATGCTGTGGATGGCATTCAACGATCCATCATGAAGAAGATTACTTAAATGAATAGATTAATTTCTCGATTTAGAAGTTTTTGAAGGTTTTTCTTTTTGCATTTTTGGGTTTATTTCTTGGTTTTCCTAAATTTTTATGTGAACGTCAGGGGAAGACAAATGAAATTTAAGGTTTTGAGGGAAGAAGTTTTTGAATAATTGTTTCTGAAATCAATTGAGCATGTTCTTTTATCGATGTTATGGATGGCATTCAAGGATCCATTATCAAGAAGACTACCTTAAACGCATAAATCAATTTCGCTGACCATTTTTCACTTACATGAATTGCTCTAGATTCAGTAGGGCTTCCCAAATTTACTTTGATTTGTCATGCACTCAAAATCAGTAATTTTTTACTTGGGAGTTTCTCTATGATCTTATGTTTTGTTTGAGTATTGGGTGAACCCTTTTGCTGTGGAGCAGTAAATTTTTATTTGGGACTTTCTCTGATCTTATATATTGTTTGGGTATTGGGTGAATCAGGTACTTCAGTTGCTGTGGAATGCAGAAACAATAAGCAGATACCTGATTTTCGGGCTGAAGCAAAGACGAATGATTATGGGCAGTTCAAGGTGGAGCTTGTTCCATCCATCTTCCATTCAGCTAAACAACTAAAGAGATGCTCTGTAACCTTGCTTCAAAATGAAGAGCAAAAAGACCCTTGCAAGCTAATATCCATAGCCAACTCC
Organism: Thuja plicata; assembly: GCA_018584345.1. Classification (NCBI taxonomy): domain Eukaryota; kingdom Viridiplantae; phylum Streptophyta; class Pinopsida; order Cupressales; family Cupressaceae; genus Thuja; species Thuja plicata. The sequence continues at coordinate 580,718 of MU226736.1, forward strand.
TCTTCATTCACTTTGAAGTCAAAGCAGGCTAATATCCACACATATTCTGCAGGCTCCTTCAGCTACAGGCCTCAATCTCCACCTCCCTTTTGCTCTCAAGATGTTGCTAATGATCCTAAATCTGGCCTAAAGGCTTCATTACAATCCTCTCAGGTATCTGGGTTGCCACCACTGCTAGCACCAATCTTTCCTTCACCACCTCTTTCCCTGCTACCACTTACTCTAGTCCCCCCACTTCCTCCACTCAATGTCCCTCCACTTCCATTTCCTTCCCTAACATCACCATCTCCACTCCTTCCCCTGCCTCCAAACTCATTCCTTTCACCTCCTCTGCTTCCCCTTCCCATCTCATTTCAGTCACCATCTCTCATTCCCAATCCATCTCAGGATCTGTTACCTCCCATTCCATTAGAAACACCACCACTGGTTCCACTCCCTCCTCTGCCTCCAGTCGAAGCACCACCACTGGTTCCACTCCCTCCTCTGCCTCCAGTCGAAGCACCACCACTGGTTCCACTCCCTCCTTTGCCACCAGTCGAAGCACCACCACTGGTTCCACTTCCTCCTTTGCCTCCTGTCGGAGTACCACCATTAGTACCTCCTGCCCAATCTTCCCTTCGCAACTCATTTCAGTCACCACCTCTCATACCCAATCCATTTGAAGCACCCTCTAAGGATCTATTACCTCCCATTCCATTAGAAACACCACCACTGGTTCCACTCCCTCCTTTGCCACCAGTCGAAGCACCACCACTGGTTCCACTTCCTCCTTTGCCACCAGTCGAAGCACCACCATTGGTTCCACTCCCTCCTTTACCACCAGTCGAAGCACCACCACTGGTTCCACTTCCTCCTTTGCCTCCTGTCGGAGTACCACCATTAGTACCTCCTGCCCAATCTTCCCTTCGCAACTCATTTCAGTCACCACCTCTCATACCCAATCCATTTGAAGCACCCTCTAAGGATCTGTTACCTCCCATTCCATTAGAAACACCACCACTGGTTCCACTCCCTCCTCTGCCTCCAGTTGAAGTACCAACACTGGTTCCACTCCCTCCTTTGCCACCAGTCGTAGCAACACCACTGGCTCCACTTCCTCCTCTGCCTCCATTAATACCTCCTGTCCAATTTTCTCCCCAAATCCATCATTAATACCTTCCACCTCCATTTTGACTCCATTACTTATACCCCTCAAACCACGTTTCTTCCAATACCCTCGTACACTATAGATCTTCATAATCTTAAATGTTCTTTGTAATCTTAATTCCTTCCACTTCCATTTACACTCCACTCCTTGTACCCTTTAAACCAAGTTTCTTCCAGTAGCCTCATCCACTACAGGTTCTTCATATTCTTAATGTTCTTCATAATCTTAAATTTTCCAGGTACTCGAAATATGCATGGTAAGTTGTCTCAGCTTTCTAGTCGAATTGAAGGAGTTGGATATTTGTATAATGTTTGCTTCAGCAGCAATGAATTATGGGATTTGTAGATCTCAGATTGTGTAAACACTAAAATCTATATATATTCTTTGACCATCTTTTTCATAAATAATTAATCAGAGGCAGTTCTTGATTTCAATAAATAAAGAAGTCGGGCCTGTTTACAAAACCAATGACTTCGTGGCGGCTTCAGTTACTTTATATGTATTTTCCATTCAGATGCAGGATTGGCATTTTAAACTTCATCAACTGTTGACGAATTAAAAAAAACAGTTGACGAATTATAGAAGTACGTGTCGTTAATGGGAATTGTTTTTAAATTAACATATTTATGTTTAGAAAAATATATAGTGAAGAAGTGAAAAGATATTATTTTTAGGTTTCTATTTGTTTGAAAAAAATAATAAAAAAATATATTTAGGAAATGATATTAATTGATCTTTTATATTATTATTTTTAAGTAGAAATGATATTATAGTTTTTTATTTTATTATAAGGTGGGAGGTTTAAGTATTATATGCTTCTACAAAATAACATGTAGGTAGGATCTATTGTAATTAGAATAAGAATTGTCTAATTTTTTTTCACTATTTCAGCTAGAGTAAGAATATTTCATTGGGTTATGATCATAGGCTATTTTTTGTTACAATTTTGTTAATGTCGAAGTATTCAATGAACAAGAATTCCTGAGAAGAAAACCCAAAATGATTACATCTTCTTTACTCCAATGTAGTGTAATAGAGATGCATTCTTTATATTTGGAAAGATGAAGTTTGATATCACCTACATCTTCTCTCCCTCATTAGTCAACAAGTTATTTTTTAAAGATAATGTTTCGACCTAATATATTTTAACAAATAATCAAGAAAGACGGAGGCTCTGACTGGTGTGCTATGGGAGATGATACATCATCCCTTGGAGTTGGCACTTGTGTCATCATACCTGATCTCGGGTTCTTTTGGACACGTTGGTTTCCTTGGTATTATTGTCTTCTACGTTGTTCGTCCTTGTTTTTGTTGTCTTTGCTTTGGGCTTTATTTTCGCTTGTGTGATTATTTATTTTACTTGTGTCTATTTTTTCTCGTCCCCTGTTGTTTGGCTTGGTCGTGGTGCACCTGGCCGCATTTAATCCATGTGTGTGATCTTTAATGGGTGAGAATATTAACCCCAACAATGGCGGGGTTTCAAATACTTTGCAAGATAATAATTTGGATGCAGAGAAAACCATAGTGAATAAGCAATCGAAACCCTCTTACAAATCCATCCTTCTAGCGAAAGAAGATAAATTTGTTTGCTCGTCATCTACTGAGTTCAATGGAGGAATCTTGGCACTCGATAGAAGGGGATGAGAGAGATTATTGGGGTCCAACGGAGATGGAGATAGAAATGGAAGCGTCGTCGATCATGGAAACACCAGAGGGGGAGAGAATGGTAAGCCTCTTTCTTGCATGTTGAAAGTTCTTTCACTCACTCCCAATGATAACATGTTGAAGGCTATTAAGAGTGAACAAAATAGATTAAAGAATCTTGCAGTTTTGTTTGTTTACATGGATTCAAATGTTTTAGCATCCAGAAAGTTTTTTGATGATTGGATGGCAAATGTGTGGGGTAAGAAACTTGGAATTTACGTCAATTTATGCCAAATGATGTATAAGGGTCTATTTGTTGTTGTTTTTAAAACCTGTTGAATGCAAGAAAGAGTGCTCAAAAAGGGATTTTGGAATGTAGGGAAATCTTTTTTCTAGTCTTTCCCATGGTCTCCTAAAGGAGATATGGACCAAGTTATTGTCAGGCCAAATCCTAATTGGTTGGAGGTTAAGAGTGTCCCAATGGAATTTTGGTCTTTCCTTCCACAAATTCTAAAACCCTTAGGCAATGTCTTGCAGATTGAAGAGTCTAGGGTCACTCTCCCACATTTAAATGCTAGAGTATTGATTGCTTTTAACCCATAAATTGACATTCCTAAAAAAAAATCTCTAAAGGTTGAAGAAGATACACTATGTTGGGACATTGAAGTGTTGGGAAATCTAAATGTTTGCTTCCACTATAAGCGTAATGGCCATAATAGAAGGGAATGCCCTTTTTTTTTAATAAATATTTTAATGTTGTCTCTGAAAAAGATGCACAGACTAATAGGAATTCTGGTAATCCTAATCATGTCACTAACATTGTTGAACATAGACCCGCGAAATAAGTTGGTAACCATGCTAATTCCTTAGATGGGAAGATAGATTCTTGTGAGAATGTGGATATATCTGTTAACTATTTAGTGTCTTTATCTAATCCTCTTTTTGAGGATGAATTGGAAGTTATCATAGTCGACCCCTCATATAAGACTCAAAAGGTGCTTCATGATGATGGCCCCCATGGAAATGATGAGCCAAAGTGGCGCAATGCTCAGTAGTTAGTCATGACCACAATTAATGAAAGGACAGAGAATTATAGGAAACCCAACGCATCACCTATGATCGATAATGCAAAAAATGAAAATGTTGATGTTGTTAGAAAAGAGGTTGCCATTGTTAACATAGAAATTGACATGTGTGATGCCCCTCCAAGAGATTATTGCCCCCCATTCATAAAAGTTAATAAAAAGAAGAAGAGGAAAACATCTGATAGACCACCTGTCTCTGGTGATGGTGGTAAAATCGCTCCCAAAAATGATGGGGAAGTCCCAAAATGCTTCAATAGGCTTTACAAAAACCAAAAAAACTTTGCCCAAAATAATAAATGACTTTACACCTAGCAAGCTGGAATGTGAGAGGCCTTGAAATGAGGGATAGAAAATTTGTGGTGAGAGATTAGTGCAATAAGATGATGCAAGAAGATGTTATCTGTCTACAAGAACTTAAAGCCACTAGCTATCAAGCTATCACCACCCTAAAGTTTATATGGAATCAGGCAAGGACCTTTATAGCCAATCATGAGAGAGGTAAAGGTGGGGTTGCTATCCTTGTTGGCCCTTCTTGGTATGACTTGGTGATTAATTATAATACATCCCCCTATAATAGAGCATGTTGGTCACACTGAATTAGCATGGGAAACCATTGGAATCTGCAATATCTATGCCCCAAATGATTATAGAGAAAGAGCTATATTGTGGGGATGGTTGGCCTTCTCTCTCCCTAAGGCCCACTGGATTCTCACCGGTGATTTTAACATGATTGATCACTGTGAAGACAAGAAAGGGGGTGTTTGACATGATTGGAAGGGAAATGAATAGTTTTTTTGGGCAAAATGTAAGAGGTGCCTCAACCTACTTGATCCATTAGAAAATAAGAAGAATCTCTCCAAGAGTTGGTGTAATAATTAGAGTAATAACCAAAGGATTTATTGTAGACTTGACAGTGTTTATGTGGATGTGTCATTGTTTTCCTTTCATGTGGCTAACGATATGATTCGTGTATTGGTGTCCCCTACTACTATCTCTGACCATTCCCTGATATATACAAATATCATCATTGATGGTTCCTCCCAATCTACAAAAAAGGGGCAAGGGAAATAAGATGTTTAAGCTTAACACCTCTATGTTGAAGAATGATGACAACATTGTTGCTATTCAAATGACGTGTCTTGCTAAATTTTGTAATAAAGGTATTAAGTTTGTGGAAAATTGGGAGTCTCTTACTACATTATGGAGGAAAATGTTTCAAATTATTGGGGAAAAGGAGGCTAAGGATAGAAATAAGTTGGAAGAGGCCCTCCAGTCTAGACTTAATAATTTTGATGGACTCCTTCAAGAAGAAAATCATAATGCTTCACTAGAAGGGGGATTGATTAAGACTAAGGTTGAACTAAGAAAGATCTAGAACTATAAGTTTAAGGGATAGAGTGTCAGAGACAAGATGAACTGGGTTAAAGAGGGTTATAAAGGTACAAAATACTTCTTCAACCTTATTAGACATAAGTAGAAAAGTGATAGGATTGATGAGATCAATTTAAATAATTATATTTCCACTGATCCTGGGGATATATGTAAAGCCTTCTTTGACTTCTACTCTAACCTCTTCACTTTAGAGTTTACAATAGATGTCATTGATGCATTGCAACAATGCTTAAATTTGATCCCCAAGAAATTAGATTAGATAGATGCTAAGCAATTATCTCAAGAGATCTTGACCTCATAAATTGAGACTACTATTAGGTCCCTAGAAAATGACAAATCTCCAGGATTAGATAGTTTTCCTGCTGAATTTTACGAATCTAACATAGATTGGATTGTCATGGAACTTCTTGATCTTTATAATGAGGCATTTGTTGATGGGTCCTTGGGAGAACATATCAACAGAGGGGTGATTAAGCTAATACCTAAAGACGGGGATAAGAAACAAGTCAAGAACTAGATGCCTATTACATTGCTAAACCTCTCTTACAAGATCATTGCTAAATTTTTGGCTAATAGAATCTCAGGTTTCTTTGGGAAGATTGTCTCAGTGAACCAAACAGGTTTCATTCAAGGGAGATACATTCTTAAGAATCTTATTACAAGTTGGGAAGCTATGCATTGGGCTAAAGAAGATGAGGTACATAGCTATGATCATTTTGGACTTTGAGAAGGCTTATGATAGGGTTGAATGGCCATTTGTAACTAGCATGCTTAAATCTTTTGGTTTTCCTACATACTTTTGTAAATGGATTGAGATTCTATTTAAGGATTCATCTACTGTCATTGATGTAAATGGAAAATTGTTTGTATTATGCTACAGAGGTCAATTCGCTAGGGATGTCCTATTGCCCCCTCATTGTTTATCTTAGCAGTAGATGCTTTTTTTATATATTGAAGTCTACTTACTGTGCCCCCTAAAAGAGGTATTAAACTTCCTAATAAAGAGGAGCTAGTGAATGCTCAGTTTGTTGATGATACTGCTTTATTTATTGAACTTGATGAGGAAAATTTTGATCATGTAGTTTACAGACTTCAATTCTTTTTCAAAGCATGTGGTGCTAGGGTTGCTCCTCAAAAATCAATTGTGATTGGATGGTTTATTCACCCCCAGCTTGGTTGGCCTCCAAAGGTTGGGGCTAGGTTGGCCCCTATAAAATCAATAGATATTTGGGAATTCATTTTTCTCTCAGCCCTTCTACTAAAGATATGTGGGAGGGGATCTATGTCCAGATTGAAAATAAACACCATAAATGGAAAAACCCACTTACTCTCTCTAGCTAGCAGGATACAAGTTGTTGAGAAGGTTCTCTCTTCACATGCCATTTATTTTACATCTACCTAGCTCTTTTGTAATTACCAAGTCAATAAGTTTGTGAGGATACTTAGAGATTTCATATGGTCGGATGGTCAAGGAAATCACAAAAGACACAATGTCTCCTAGGACTGGTGTTGTGTTCCAAAACATATGGGTGGTCTTGGTGTGAGATATTTGAAAGGTCACAAAGTTTCCTTGTCTTCTAATTGGATATATAAAGCATTGTATGGTGAAGAATTGTGGAATGTTTTAATTAGAAACAATATTTGTCTATCGAGACCCAAGAAAGGTAGTTTTTGGAAAGGCATCGGTATATGTGACATGTTGATGGGTGGTTTTAAGATTAAATTTTTTGGCTCCCTAGTATTTGCTTCTCTATGGAAAGCCTCAACTAAGGTAAGACATCTCTTGGTACATAGGGAAGCCATTGGTAACTCTCCTACTTATTTAATTCTGGAGAGATCAATTTGGTGGCAGTGGTGTTGAATGATAAACCTGTTGCACTTACTCAATGTAGTTCTTCTAAAGCATGGCACTCTTTGGGCATTGTCTCGATTAGGGATGTTATGATGAACAAACCATTTATGCTTATGGGTCGATTTATGCTTAAATTATTACATTTCACTTTCTCACAAGAAGACCTATTCCTAGATTAAAAAATATGATGATTCCTTCTTTCCTGGGAAAATCCTTAATACTATGCTTTTTTGGAGCAATTGAAGTGGAAATATGGGATATCTTTTTAGGAAGTTAAAGTGAATCAGAATTATTAGATGCTTAGAGATTAGAATCATTTTCTTGCATGGATTATTGTGTCTTGGGTTTTCCATTGGCCCGAGTCTAAATGGCAGTTTGTTTTGAATAGGATTTGGAAACATGTGTGTGAGCCCAAGAAAACCTGTCTTGGATGGAATATCCTTCTTAAGAAGATTGTGGTTGGTGATGTGTTGACTACATTGGTTCATGATTCTATTTGTTTCTCCCTTTTTAATATGCACAAGTCTATGAATCACCTTTTCTATTGTTCATTTTTTATTAGAGTCTGGTACTTTTTCCTTGGTCAACAGGTTGTTTGGAACACCTCTCCTGGGTTGTCTTGGGTTGAAGTACTGAGTGGATTTGTGGACAGTTTTGATGATAAACTAAATGCTTTTTTGTCAGTCTTATTTTGTGAGATTCTTTGGTTTTTGTGGTCCCAACAGAATGCGGAGATCTTTCAAAAAAAAGAAAATGCTTACTGAGTTTAATGATAAACTCACTTTTCTTTCCATTATTTTACAGTGTCTGTTATCATTGAGATACCCAAATTTTTTTTTATGATATTGGATCGATAGAGAGTTATGTTGTACAAGTATGATATCATATCTGCCCATTTTTTAATGCATACAAGGAGATGCTTGATCCAGGTGAAAATAAAGCTCTAGAGAAGGTACTAAATGAAGGCAACATTACTAAAATTGATATAGAGGCCAAGAACAAAGAGCTGAAATAAAAGGATGCTCCAAGTTGGGAAACAATTGTTGAACTAGATATTGTCCCTCCTTTGGGAAAATTTGCAAATGATCAAGTAGAAGGTAGTAATAATATAGTGTGGTCATGGGATTGATGATGACCATAGCTCTCTTATTGATATTTATGCTTTATAACTTGCTCAATATATATTTTTGATGTGATGTAATTTTTTAATGTTATCGTAGCCATAGTAACTCTGAAGATACTGCTCATAGTTTAGTTGTGTTTGGCAGATTTTTTATTTGATTTGCACTTGGAACTCGTGATGTAATTCGTAAACTATCTCTAATAGAAAAAAAATATATAATGTTTCGAAAGACCGTAGAGAATCATGTTGATTCCATATCAATATTACCATATAAAATCTAAATAGAGTTGAGGGACTAATATAAATAATGGGAACTTCACCTACATCATGAAAGATTATGATAATTTCAACAACACTAATCTTATATTGAGAAATAATAACATTCATAAACTATTTAGAAGAAAGAATTTATATTATTTTATTTTATTTTATTTTATGAAGTCTTTTATACAAATCCATAGACATATAGCTACATGATATGGGATCAAAAGTCATGGGATAAACCTCTTTGACTAAGAGCCAAGGATTGATGAGTATCCATTCCACCAAATTTTCTTGGGGCATGATCCCAACCTCAACCCTTATGATGTCAGAGCCTTCACTACAACAAATCCATGTGATAAGCTCCCTTTTTTCTTCCTCCCACAGTTTTAATATATTTATCCTCCTTTTTTTTGAAACATAGGCATTATTCATCGGGTTGGTGCTACTCATGGCATTCATTACGCCTAGATGAAAAGTCTAGCACAAATTTAGGTGCTATATAACATCTATATTTTCCCTAGTATTTGTGCCTACAATGACGCCTACATGTGTGTCTATTGATTGAGTGGGTGCATACTTAGGCACTATGTTAAAGTGTCTATTTGCCGACCCATCGTATTTGATTTTCCTGGTGTGTTCATGGTTAGGGTATTATTCAGATTTATTGTCATTATTTATATATTTCTTATGTCCTAGCCTAACACTTTATTATTTTCCATCTTTACAGTAACTTACCCCTTGTTTTTTGTACATGCTTTAAGTTGTGCTTAAAGTGCTTATCACACCCTTGTGGAGGTTAAGCTCTTTTAACAAAAGACGTTGCAAGGTTGCAGTTGGATAGATGGATGTTGCGAGGTTTTTGTGTCTCGTCCTCATGACATTTAAGACAAATGAAAGATAATGATTGTGAGGTTGCATGGAGGTCTGTGGGCAGTGATAAAAGTGTTTTTGCATCCTCATGACTTAAAAAATTTGTATGGTTGCATGAAACGGTTGTGAAAAGTACTGACACCTATTGAAGACCTATGGCCTCATGTCCTCGCAGGCCTGAATTACAGTTAAGTAAAATGGTTCTGAGATTGCAATGAAATGAATTGATAACCTAGTTTGGGCATGTTGCAATGCTCTGACACTTTATGTGGGTTACTCAATCAGCTTGCAGTTTTGCAAGGAGCTGACATTTGTTTGGGTAACCTTGAAGGAAATGTTGAATGGACCCATAGTCAATTGTTGCAAGCGCAGTTGTATGGGTTATGACCAGTGGGTGATCACCATATGGAGCTGATTTAATAATGTGTTGTTGATATGCATTATTTGAAGTTGTGTGACTCGCCATGCTCATCGACCAAGATGGATATATATAGCTGAGATTCAAAGATTTAAAGGATTATAGCACGGATAGTCGAGTTGATAGTTGAACCATTCAACATTAATTTTGAAATGATGGCCGAAATAATTTTCAGTTTGCAAAGAAATATTTAAGATTTTGTTTCTTATTCTACACAATCATAGTTGGAGTTGTTCAATCGAGAGTTTGAGGTACACGATTAGAATTATAGAGCGTTTAATGCTATTAAGGGTGATTTTCATGAACTTGTAAGTATTTTTTCTCTCTATTCTCAAGAAATATTTTCAGTGGGGGTTTTTCTGATTCCTTTTAATTGTCAAATTGGATTTAGGAGAAATGAGTCAAGCAAATGTATCTACATCTACTTATGGGTCTAGTTTTGCTAAAAAGGGTCAAACTAGGGCTTATTGGAAATATTTTGTTGACTTGTTACCCATGACTAAAAATGCTATATCCGCAAATGAATATGAATGGAGATTTTTCTAGGTGTAGGAATCCAATCACTGATGCCTCAGGATGGGCTTTATTTTATTACTTTTTCAATAACATAATTAAGCGCCCTCCAATGTCAAATCCATGGGATTTGAATTTGGCCAAGTTAATAGTGTCAGATGTCTTTATTGGTGTAGAGTTCCTTAGGGAATTATCCCCTATATTGCTTGTCAAGCAAGTTTATTGGAAAGGAAAATCATAGAGCCCTAGTGATAATTAACAAAAGGAGTTTAACTAAGGCTTTTGGGATCACTGGAGCTAATTGTATCAAAATTGACTTTGAGAGAGAAAAGAGGAATTATGGAGCCCACAATTGGGTCTTTATCAAAAAAGTGGTGTCTAGGTTCATGCCCAGGGGACCTGATAGAAAGACTATCCCAATTCCTTACAATGTAGAGGAGCCTTTTCCCCTTAAATATTTCCAACATTATTTTATCTACATAGTTTAGGGGTTTTGCAAGTTTTTAGGACTTGATGTGGAAGATAAGGTTCACATTGATATAATGTGTATGGCAATGGAAATATAGAACCCAGAGGTCAATAAAGACTGTGACTTTATATTATACTTTGTGAATTCCTTACATGAAGGCCTGGTTGCTATCCAACAAAACCCTACAGTGGTTGATTTCAAACATTACTCTTTATTGTGTAATTTGATGTTATATTTCAATGTTGATAATATAGATAAAAGGTTGTACTTGGAGAAGGTTTCCTCATCTGGAGAGAGGATGCCTATGTAATTTTGGAAAAGAGTGTGGGATATGAGCCACCCAGACCCTAGTTTTATATATTTTTAGAATTGGATTGTTTCCCCCATCATGAACGTTTTGGGGAAGGACAGAAATAGGCTAAGAATTCTGATGAGAAATTTGATAAGCCCAACTAAAGAGGCTTTTGATGGGCCCTTTGATCACAAATGGGGTGATTTTTATTTCTTTGATGAATTCACTATGTTTAGAGTTTATGGTTGCCCGCAACCTCCTCATATATTTTTAATATTTGTACCTAACAGAGATGCTTTTATTGATTTTTTCTAGCAATTATTTCTAGTTGAGAGGGAATAGTTGCAAGGTAAGAGAATGGGTACTATTGTGCGTAGATTGATTAAAGTTTTAGAATTCTCTATTGGCAGGAAGGTATTTGAAGAGCTCAACACATTCTTGAAGCAAATCAAGTTGGAGACTACTTCTTCTAGGTTCTGCAATGCAGAGGGTTTTATCAGGGGGGCATTTTCATAGATGATTAGGTGGGTGAAGGTTCCCCCTCATGAGCCTTTGGATGATGAAGATGTAGTGAGAAATTTTTACTTCAAGAAGGATGTTCTAGAAACAGGGAAAATGGATGAATCAGATGATGTACCAAACAAGGTTGATTGAGGTAAATAATGATTTCAGATTTTACCCTAATTTAGCTCCTCTTCAAATAATTAAGGAGATGATGAAAAATTATGATGCTTTTATGGATCAAATGCTACCTCTTCCACCTCAGGAGAAAGAAAGAGAAATTATAGTTTCAAGCTCAAAAGATGATTCTAACTCTTCCTCTTTTGCTGAGGAACCCCCTCCTAAAAGGCCAAGGATGGGGCCTCAAATTGGGAAGTATAACTATAATGATATGGCTGATAGGGATGATCATGAAGTTGATCAAAGAACAAGGAGGATCAAGGAGAAGCTTAGTGGAAGACCAGGTGATGGTTTGGAATTATAAAAGGATCATCGAATATTGGGAAAATTGATAGATGATAGGGAAATTATTGCTTAGAAATTAGTAGAGGATGAAGATTTCATATAGACTATGGAGTTCAAGAGTTTCTTGATGATGTTGAAAGTAAGATATGTCAAGAGATTGATGGATCAAGAGAGAAAAGCCTCTAACTCAGATCGATAGTAGGTAGCACTTGCTACTTTGAAAAAATATGATCCTGATTCAGAACAATTGACTGTTGAAGATACCAGGAAACTTGTCATGGATAGTGGTATGTTATTTCTTCCAAAATAGGATCTACATTCCACATTTATTATTGATAAAATTAGGAATTAGACTGGTCTTGTGTTTTCCTTTGAGCATGAGTATGGCGATTTCTTGAGAGGGCCTAGTTTCAACCCTAAATAAAAAACCCTAGTTATTTGGGCATTAGCCCCTACTGCGAAAAAGCACCATGTGATAAGTATTGGTGAAGAAATGTGAGGTGATGTCATCATTAAGACTATTCAGAACACTTCTTATGTGGAGATTGCAGGCATGCTTAACCATATTTCAATGATGAATAAGGAAATTGTAGAGGATAGAGATAATAGAAATAAGGAGATGTATACTAACTTAGTGGCTATGTCAAAGAAGTATGAGGAGGTCCTGATTGAGAATGCATAATTGAAAGAAACATAAGATATGTATGTTTCAAGGTTGTGTCTCCTCCCATATATAGAGGTTACAAACGAACAACCAGTTACAAGGGAGGCAGTTGTGTCTCGAGATGTACATAATAGGTTAGAGGATTATGCTAGCAAGATTGAATATTTATAAGCTAGGAAGTGCAAAAAAGAGTGACATTATTCTCATGCATGTTCTTCAACAAAGGATTGAGAAGTTATCCTACTCTTCTTTAGTTCAATTTTAAAGGTTATGTGATGATTTTATTTTCTACTTTGAGCCTTTGTTCACTGAGTGGTCAACAAGGTCAGTTCTTATGACCTAATCGGATTTTACAGCAAGATACAAGGATGATCAACCTCCTATTACTAAGGACACCAAAGAAGTGATCAATTTGGTAGTTTATTTATTTCCATTATTCAAGGGGAAGAAACAACTAATCAATACCAAATTACAATCCTTGGTAGGCCTTGACCATCCTCTGGTTCCACACATTTTAGATAAAGACAAGAACATGAAAGAAGAAGATGGGTGGAAATGTGATTTTGATCTCATTTTCCCAAGTGTGGATACCATGATTTTTGTTGATAGTAATATTTATACCCCTAAGTTCAATGATTTTTTGGATGTGATGATTAAGTTTTAGACTATTTTTACAAAGTTTATCAGATAATCCTGTGTTATTATAGATGTCAGGTGGGCTGAATCTGCCTCACAAATGGATAGTTTGAAAGATTTCAGGTGGATGGCAGAGAAATAAGTTAATGGATGGAGTGCTTTTACTGAGGGAAAGAGCATACAAGTTACTCAATGACAAGTCTCTACCTCTCCCTTTTTCTTCTTTATTTTGTTTGTTACATCGTTTGATGATAAGGCCACTAACAAACTTTAGGGAGGTTAAGAAGTTATCTGCATAAACATCTTGCCAGGCTCATTTATGGTACATATGTGCCACATTGTTAGGAATGAAATTGGTAGCCAGCTTGAAGGTGACCAGATAATTTTAGTTCCCTCATTTTGTTCCAACTATTTTTATTTTTGGCTTTGCTTATATCTTGCAACGAACACATCACCATTTGGTTCAACGATTTTGTTTTTGTGGATCTGGTGATTGAGATTTATGTTCCAGAGAATCAAAGTTTGAATGTCTCGCAAGCTTGTTTGCTTTGCTGAGATAGGTTAGGAATAGAATCTCTATTTTGATTCAATTCCAAAAAATGATTTGAAGCTTGTTACATCCCCCAATTCATATAATGGATTCCAAGATCATTTGTTGAAGGTTCCCAAACTTTGTATTCATAGAGAGAACAATATAAATAGTGTTAATTCTTAGGGTTTTATAGGTTGATATTATGAGACATGTTGGATAATATGGTATAATGGATTCACTGGTTTACATATCTATATGATTAGTCTAATTGTCTCAATGTTATATTGAAATTCTTATATGAACGAAATATAAAGTATTGTCTTGTTCATCCTTCTATCATGCAGATGTGATTTTATCATTCTCATGCTTTCTTTCAAGGAAAGGATTAACTATACTTGAATTGATAAATGTGAGAAGTGTATGTATGGTATAAACCTAATGATAATATCATTTATGTGGGATTACATATATGTTGGGCATATTCAGTAATCTTAATCTTGTGTCTCTGTGAGAAGTTAAACATAAAGCTGGATGCGTCTCATAGTTTTTTGACTATGTTGCCCTATAGGTTAAGTATTGGTCTAAGTCATGTTAAAATATTCTTTGGAGATAAAAATAATCCATAAATATGAAATCATTTTACTTTGTGTTGTTGATTTCATGGTAAATTATTTACATTCTCAGCAAGAAGTTGGAAGATATGGTGAGAACTTTGTTCTGTGACTGTTCCTACATCCATTGGAACTATGTTCTTTGACTGTTCTAGCAGCCATTGGAACTTTTTTCTTTGACTATTCTGGTAGCTAAGGAAGAAAAAAGCAACTTCCTACTTTTTTGCTAAGAACTATGTTTCTATTATCTATTTTAGTCATGTTTAGTTGTTGATTAATGTTTAACACTCATGCTATTTCTTTTCAAGATTTTTCATTCAATATTATTTCCTTTTGAACTCTATGTTAGTATGACTACTAGCGAGTCTTAGTGCACATATAGTGCTAACCCGTTTCAAGTTCACATCCCTGGGTTGATAAAGAAATGAGCCTTCATGATGAGTAATATAACTACTTAGGACGAGGTCTCATTGAAGGGGGGTTTCTTCAAGGAAGAGATTAAATCCTTTCATATGCATTATGGTGATTTGAAGAAAATAGTAGTGATTTCATGAGTATAATTTTAGGTAATAAATTAGAATATTTAAGTTAGACATGACCTCTTCAAATATTTATATATATAAAACTCTACATGTAATGTTGAAATAATATAATATATAAAATACAATACTAGTGCTTCTTCTAATATTTTGAGGTAGTGGATCTATTGGGAGTGAAATTTTTCTACCTATTGAAGAGTTTAGATTGCCTCAAATATGTGTTTTAAAAATCATTATAAAATGAGGAGGCATATTGAAGTTAGTGATTACTATCAAAATTCCTTAATTTTCCTTTTCATAGAAAACTTTGACCGGGTAGTGGCGGTTGGTAACATAAGATATTGGATATGGCCTATAGGTTGTTGCAATATTCCTTGTGTCTATAAAAGGAATACCAAGGCCAGTCTTACGAGTTCTAAAAATTCTTTGTACATGGAAAAGTAGAATAGTTTATATAATAGGTATTTTTGCAGAAATAGAAATGACACAGTCTTGTATTAAATGAAATGTATGAATACTTCTAAAGAAATCAATTGAAAATATCATTTGCAGATTGAATTAAGGATTTTTTATTTATCTATGTTAGCAATCGTGTGAGTAATTTTGGAGATCTCCAAAGTAGAGATTTAAATATTTCTTGAATCACTTATATGAATCTAGTAATTATGTATGATTCTTGTAGAGCATATTATTTCATTGTTACAGTTTATTAGTACAAGGTATTGAATCAAGGAAAAGATTAAATTTGTGTTTATATGTTGCAATAGTTCCAAGAAATAGTAGTGATTCTATAAGAATGATGCATGGCTAGATGCATTTGAATGTTTGTGTAAGGCACTAACATTTAGAAGAGTATACACAATTAATGTTGGGTTCATTTGATATTTGAATCTATTACAATGGATATGTGGCACTGGTCCTTACCATTCAAACTTTTAGTAAGAAAATATTTATGAAAACCAAGTCATTTTCCTTCATTTTCTTCCTGTGAAGGTATGTTTATAGTTAAGCCCCACCTCTCAACTGAATTCATCAATGTGTTCAAAATAGATCCAATTCTAATATGAGCTATCTTTTATTATTGTGTTGACTTGTTTACCTAGTTGAAGTTGTTTAAGTGTTATGTAGGGTTTACATTTGTTGGTTGACCAATGACCTTTGTTAAAGTTTATATCATTCACTAGTTTCCCATGTTATGGTCGATTATTTCATTTTTTATATCTTGTAGCAATGTATTTCTTAAGTCCTTATGTGTTAAGTTTTTCCCTCAACACAACAACTCAACCCATTTATAAATGCATGCATGTAATTTATTGTTTAAAAGGTTGTGGGTCTCACATGATGACACAGTGTAATGTTTCTCCTATCTCCCTGTGTTACTGAGTTGTGGTATGTTGAGTGATTCCTTAGGTCTCAGCGCGTTACCTAGTAATTTCTTTGTGCTTAGGAATTTATTGTGATCTTGTACATGTTGGCTTGGTGGGATTTCAATTCTCCTTTGCCATGTTATCAAGAGGTGATGTGGATGGAAAACCAGTTGAAAAGTGGTTCCATGCTATTTATTTGAGATGAATGGACATTGTGGTGGGCCCAAGGTTTTGTTTGAAGTGACAAAAAATTTATTGAGATCAATGAAAGGATTTTGAATCTTATCGAGTACCATTGATTTATTTGTATCGACGACTATGATTTAAACTTGATTTGTTGCCTTTTCCATCTTTAATTACTTATGCATGTCAATTTAATGGTGCAACAATCATGCGAGTTTAAGCAACGATTTTTATTATCCAGTGCAACGGTCTAATCTAGAAAATTAACAAACAGCGAGTTAACCCTTGTTTTAACTCAATGTAAATTTATTAAAGAAGTGAGATAACAATGATGATAAATAATTAGAGAGATAGAAAAAGAGAGAGAAATAGGGAGAGAGGGAGAGAAATGGGAGACAGTGGTAGAAAAAAGGAGAGATAAATATAATGGGAATGATTAATCCTAAATGTTTATTTTATAGAGTTGTGAATTTATAAAATTGATGATAGTTAATATTTTTATTAAAATATTCTCCTTTCACTTATTATTACATCAAATTAGGAGGTTTAATCTAGAGATTAGAATTAATATATGGTTATAACATAGATCAAAATAATTATTTTCTCACGTGATTTTTAACTTTTGAATTAGAACCTTGGTAAAAAGTAAATTTCTTACTAGGAAATAGAAAGTATATAACACCTTGAAGAGCTTCGTAATTTTGGGTATTCTTTTCTTTGTTAAGTGGTGAATGTATATAGATAGGTTGGGGGATAGTGAGGAACTGCGGGAGGGATAGATAGAGACAAGGGAGATGGAGAGCGACAATGTGTGTGTGTGTGTGTGTGTGAGAGAGAGAGAGAGAGAGAGAGATGAAAGTATATAAAGTAGAGATAGAGTGAGGGAGAGAAATAAATATTTGTATAGAGAATTAGAGAGATATAGAAAGATAGAGCAATATGGAGAGAGGGGGAGAAATGGGAGAAATAGTGGTATAAAATAGGAGAGATAAATTTAGATAGAATAATATAGGGTGGAGAGAGAGAGAGAGATGTAAGGAGAGGAAAGGAGATAAAATCAAATAAAATTCTAACCCTTTTAACACATAACCTTAAACCTAATTAAACCATAGCCTTATTCTGTGAGCTTAAATAAATATTAACCTTAAGTTTGAACCTAATGTAATTCTAACCTTTAAACAAAATTAATCTTCAAACTAAAAATAAAACAAATTGAATCTTAAACCTAATAGTAAATAAAACTAAATCCAAATACCTAGCCAAATTAAACCCTACCTATAATACTAAAAATCTCAAAACTTAGTTCCCTACCCATGAACAAAAATAAACCCTAAAACTAAACCAAATTGAACCCTAATCATAAAAATAATTAAGCATCAAACCAAATTAAACACTAACCCTAACCCAAATTTTACCCTAAGCTTAAAAATAACATAAATTGAACCCTAACACTCAGAGTATTTGAACACTAAATAAAATTGAACCCTAATCCTAAACCTATCAAAACACTATAAGAAACTAAACCTATCAGTTATCAAATTTGTCTTGTTCTTTTAATCTCACCAAATCATTAGTACATAGAATCCAATCAAATCTCAACCCTTTTAAAACATAACCTTAAACATCATTAAACCCAAACCTCACTCCATAAGCTTAAATAAATACCAACCTTAACTTTGAACCTAATGTAATTGTAATCTTTCAACAAAAATATTAATCCTAAAATTAAAAAAATTATCAAACCTTAAACCTAATAGTAGACAAAGCTAAATCGACACCGAAAATGAAATTAAACCCTACCACTAACACTTAAAAAATTGAAACTTATTTCCCTCGCAAAAATATAAAATAAACGCTAAACCTAAACCAAATTGAATTGTAATTGTAACCCTAAAGTGAGTTGAACCCTAATCATAAAACTAATTGAGCATCAAACTAGATTAAACACTAATCCTAACCCAAATTTTACCTTAATATTAACAATAAAGAAAATTGAACGCTAGCCCCAAACCTAATCAAACACTATAAGAAACTAAATCTAGCAATTATCAAATTTTTTGTTGTTTTTTTAATCCAACAAAATCAATAGGACATAGAATCAAATCAAATCATAACCCTTTTAAAACATAACCTTAAATCTAATCAAACCCAAACCTCGCTCCATAAGCTTAAATAAATACCTACCTTCACTTTGAACCTGATGTAATTATAATCTTTTGATGATCATATTTTGTCATTAGTATACAAGGGAAACAATTTTTCAACCGTCGGTAACATGATCATCGAAAGAGAGGTTTATAGTGAAACCTGACGCAATAGTTCACAAAGGTCATTGAAAATGTTAAGTGCAAGAGAACACCAAAACCAGTCTTCACCAACAGACAAGTTCATAGAGGAACCTGACCGACAAGTTCACAGTGAACACCGACAGTAATTCTACAGAGAAAACTGAGAAGCAGAATGTCTACAGAGACATCACCGAGGAAAGACTACAAAGAAAATCGAGCACCAGTCTACCGAGAGACAACTTTAATTTTGATAAATGTGGATTTGAGTTACACATCAGATAAAATACTTGAGTTTTATATTTATCTTTAAATCTTATCTTAAAAACCATTTCTTGAGGGACAAGTAAAGTACATGTAATTTTTTAAATCAGTCTAACTGATTGAAAACATGCAAACTAGGAGATCAAGGTCAAGTTGTAAAAATTTGATCATAGAGTTTCATAGTTAAGCGTGAAACCTATTTAGGTTAACTCATTGTATAAATAGATGTGTAATAAGTCAGAAAAAATGTATGGTATGATGATTGTAGCCGAAGAGCACATCTAAGCATCAGATAGAGAGTTTTATGCCGAAGGACAACAAAAGATGAAATCAATTATAAAGAACAATATTCAAGGCTACTAAGCAGAACAATGGTATTAGTCAATCACTATAGGTGATACATCATATTGTAAACTTTAAAGGATATGTACTTAGAAATTTAGGATTGCATTCTGCTAGGTCAACAAGTATTTTTGACTGCATTCTAACAAGTGTAGCAAATAGAAAAAATCATTTAAGAAGGTGGATTTAACAATCCTTATGTAAATCTCTTAACTAAGTGCACACTAAATTATGTTTCTAAATCTCTTAACCGAGTAGACCTAACCAGTCTAAAATGTTACTCCTAACAGGGTAAGATCATCAAAAGTGATCAAACTTGTAGCCTTAACCGACACCTTCCATTCTGTAGATAGTGAAGCTTTGTGGGTTTCATCCCCACCACAATTTTTACTTTCTAACAGGGTTTTCCTGCATTACCAATTCTTGTGTCATGTGTCATTACATTTCATGAATGTTTCTATGAATGTTACCATGAAATTAAGTTTATGATTTTATATTACATGCACAAAGATAGAATGACTTCTATGGTCGGTAATACAAGGATTTGATTACTAAAGGATTAAGGGTTAATTGATAAAAAATTAAGTGTATTGATTCACCCCTCCCCTCTCAGTACACACCATTTCATTATTTCAACAATTGGTATCAGAGCTAGATCTCTTATTTGGAAAATTTTAAATCACTTGAGAGAAAATATCATACAAGGGAAAGGTATAAGCTAGACAAGAATATTGAGAATTAGAAGTTGCAGATACAGATCTTTTATGAGAAATATAAAGAAGAAAGAATCAAGATGAGAGAGCTACTGGATGAAAGAATGGTTATGGCATCTCACTATAATGAAACTGACTATCATGAAGAAGAGATACCTGATTTGTTTGAGTCATCGGGATCTACATCTAGCAATACATCTGACACATCAAAAGGAAGCATTACAAGTCTGAATGAAATCAATCAACATCTGGCTGGACAAGTGAAATCACTACAAATCGGTCAAGGGACACATATGGTAAGGATGGTTATGGTTATGAATAATTCTAGACAAGTTGAGTAAGAAAGAACACTAGCTATTGATGACAGGAGGAAGATCGTTGAAAAGCTACAAGAGAGAGAATAAAAAATACAAAGACAAACTGAACATCATCATGAAATCACCAATCAAACTGTTCTTAAGAGTCAGGAGGCAAACCAAGTGAACATAGAACTCAATGAAAAATTGGAAGCCATTGGTGAGATAAGAGAAGAAAATTAAAAACTAAAGCATGAAGTAAGAATTCGGCAACATCATAATGATATGATAAAGAAATCTAAAGAAAGCACAAAAAGAATGGATGATTTTCTAGATGAACAAAGAAGAGTCAACAACAATACCATTCTAGGGTATACCGAGCATGGAGAATAATCATACCAATCTATTCAAAAAGATGTCTTGTAAGAAATGATAAGAAAGAGAAAAAAAGATCTTGTTTAATCTAATGAGCAAAGTGTGAGGAAATGCATACCATAAAAATAACCAAATGTAGAAGCATGCACCATACAATATGAGACAATGTTTTTGAAGGGGGAAAAGCATAAAAAAACCCCGTGATATTATTAAGAATGGGCCAAAAAGCCTAAGAGAGAGAGAGAGGAAAAGAATGAGAGCAAAATGCTCATACAAAACTTCAAGAGAATGAGAAAATGAGAAAACTAAATGTTGCAAGTGAAATAAGAAAAGTGAGTAATGAAGAGAAAAGAAGCATCTCATATGTAGAGACGAGAAGAAAGGAGTTGAATGTAACTCCCATGTGCATGTGAGCCACATTCATAATGTGTGTGCCACTTGTGCTATTTCCTTTTAAGGAGGAATCTAGAATAAAAGAAATTACAAATAAATATTATGTCCTCACACATGGACAAG
>MU226736.1:605315-618870 GCA_018584345.1 Thuja plicata
TTTTTAATAATTAAGGGACTATAGCCATTTTAATTAAATTAAATGGGCTAGGGGAATGGGTTAATTGCAAGTGGGTATTTGATTTAGGGATTTATTTAATTCCTTTATAATTAAATACTATAGCCATGTTTGATTCTGATTTGATTTGATTGGTCGAAATTGATTTGAATTGTATGGCTATAATAGTTAATATAAATCAGTGATAAAAATCACCTAGGACATTAAATTTATTAAAAGAAATATGCCAAGCAGTAACAGGGTCGTTTGGACATAAATCGAGGGTATGATCACACTTAGGGCAAATAGGGTCCATAGTTGCGACAGACCAAATTCAGGTGGTTACAACTAGTTATCCAATAACCGACAAGGCAAAAGAACTCAAATATCCTCCTCACCTCGACATAGAAAAGATGATAGGTGTAGTATGGGATGGTAGAGGATTGAAAGTAAATTCCATCACCAATCTAGAACTAAAATTCAGTGCATGTGTGCTGGGATACAAGGTATTCCAAGCCAGCAGATTGAATAACATTGCATGTGGAGTAGTTGACACTGCCCATAAGATTTTGAAGAAGGGATTACAACTGGATCTCTCCAAGCTTCTGCTGAAGCAACTAGAGGAGAACATGAGGACCATTAGATCATAAAAATATAATTCATATAAGTTTGGTTCACTCCTTATGTGTATATTCTTCTACTTTCAAGAAGTTTTCACATCTGTCGGCAATGTCAATTGGGACACTACCCAACTAGTGACAAATCAAATTAATGAATTCATTAAGTCACTATGGGACAACACTATATTAGTCATGGATGAATATTTCACCCAATTCAAGGATAGAATGAAGAAAAGGATGAGGATACCAAAACAACTGGTGGATCAATATGAAGATGATATTTGTTTCATTGTGGACACTGATACAACTTTGATCAAACCAATTTTACCAAGGACAACATGGTTAGCACCACTTGACTATGAGATAAACATAGATTAGTCCACAAATTCTATTGAAGCATTATTAAATGAACCACTAGACAAATCATTACCAAGATTTGGAACCTATGAAGAAGCTAAAGCCAAAATAAAAATAGGCTTAGTTGTTAAAATGATAGACCAAAAGAAGACAAAAATGGTAAAGACACTTGAGAGAAAGTTGTCGGTTAATGAAGAAGAAACATAACAAAAATATGACACCGAGGGACAATCACCCATTGGTGAAGGTGAACAATTGAGTAACTCTGAGTTAGCAGAGTCTGATGCACCACACCAAAGAAACCAAGAATAACTATTGCATCAAGAACAAGGAGTCAAACTACAAAAGAAGACTCACCATCAGTTAAAAAAGGACAAGTGAGGACTTATAAAAGAAAGCCTCAAACTAGGAAAACATCAAAACCAAAGAGGAGAAGGAGATTAATATGAAGCAAGGAAGATAATGAAGACACTGAACAAGATGAACAACCTAAAAAACAAAAACTTCCTATGATAATTGATGAGATTTCTACATCAATAGTCAAGACAGGTAGCATATCAAATGCTAAAATAAGGAAATGGCTAACCTTATCTCCCGAGGATCAGAAAACTATTGAAGAAGCCATCATCTAGGCAACAATTGTATTCAAATATATACCTGTGTAGTTTGATAAGATGATGCCACAAGAACTTACTGATAGGTTATTAGCAAGGTGGACATTTGCACTAAAAACTGAAAAAGATATAAGGGAAAGATCCCTAGTTTCAATTATGTCGCCTGATTCAAAGATGGAAGAAATTGATGAAATGATGAAGATGCACTCAAAGAAGTTCTCAGCAAAATTGAGAGCCTACAAAGTACTATAGGGAAGCTTAATAGAGCTTGACAAAGAAAGTGACGATACTTGGAAAGGAATAATCAATCTACCTAAGCTGGAGGATTCAAGTCCTGAGAAAGTATTAGAACTTACCGAGACCCCTCACAATGAAGAGAAAGAGGGTACACTAAGCCCTGAACACATCTTCAAAAATGACACCAAGAACATCAATCGAGTTGAATTGGAAACACAGGAAAGCAAGTCCATGAATGATGTACCTCAGATTTTGCAGTCATTAAAGGACACAACAAATGTCACAATCCAAGATGTGACAACAATAGATATCACTGGTGATCCTACTGATGGGGTAAAGGTAGATGAATATTTCACTGGTGCCATTGAGAAAATAGAGGACATTCAAAAATGCCATTCTCACAGTTTTGACAAATTGTAAGTATTACACCATTGTCATTATTATAAAAAAGGGGGAATTGATATGATAAAAGGGGGAATGATTTGGTGTGATAAGGTGAAAGGGTGAAATATATGTATAAAGGCAAGTGTATATACATGTACATATACTATACCGAAGCATGCACATAGGGGGAGTCATATTGATAAGGTAAACACATGGTGTATATACTAAACATTTTAGTTTTGCACATATCATTTTTTGATACTAATGTCAAAGGGGGAGATTGATGATCATATTTTGACATTAGTATACAAAGGAAACAATTTTTCAACTGTCGGTAACATGATCACCAAAAGATAGGTTTATAGTGCAACCTAACATAGCAATTCACAGAGGTCACTAAAAATGTTAAGTGCAAGAGAACACTGAAACCAGTCTTCACCGACAGACAAGTTCACAGATGAACTCGATAGACAAGTTCATAGTGAACACCGATAGTAAGTCTATAGATCACACCAAGAAGTAGAATTTCTATAGAGACATCATCGAGGAAAGATTACAGAGAAACCCAAGCACTAGTCTACCGAGAGATAGCTTTAATTCTGATAACTGTGGATGTAATTTACACGTCATATAAAACATTTGAGTTTTATATTTATCTTTAAAGCCTATCTTTAAAACTATTTCTTGAGGGACGAGTAAAGTACATGTAATTGTTTTAATCAATCTAACTAATTGAAAACATGCAAACTAGGAGATCAAGGTCAATTTGTAAACCTTTGATCATAGAGTTTTCATAGTTAAGTGTGAAACCAATTTAGGTCAACTCATTGTATAAATAGATGTGTAATCAATCAGAACAAATTTATGGTATGATGATAGTAGCCGAAGAGCACATCTAAGGATCAGACAGAGAGTTTTATGTAGAAGGACAACAAAATATGAAATCGGTTATAAAGAACAAGATTCAAGGCTACCGAGTAGAATAGAGGTATTAATCAATCACTATAGGTGATACATCATATTGTAGACTTTAAAGGATCTATACTCAACAAATTAGGATTGCATTTTATCAGGTTCTATCCTCAGAAAATGTAAGTACTTCCATTTTGGACTTTTTTAGCCCTTTGAATAAGTAGTTTGGGGTCATGTCAAACACCTTAAAGGGTTCTTTGAATTGGATCTGGATTTTGCCCTATTCTATCCTATTTCCCACTTCTCTTCGGCCTATTTTTGGCATCCTTCTTTGCAACTTTAAGGTTCTTGACCTCAGGGTCAAGGTTGACCTTCTAGGTCAAGGTTGACCTCAACCCTAACCTAGGTCAAGGTTAACCTCAACCCTGACCTAGGTCAAGGTCAACCTAAACCCTAACCTAGGTCAAGGTTGACCTCAACCATGACCTAGGTCAGAGTTGACCTCGACCCTAACCCAGTGTCCAAATTTCAAGTTTCTAGGATTTCTAGATGTCGGGGATTGAAAATATTTAACTCCCACTTCTAGGTCGGCTATTTTAGCCTCCGAAGTAATAAATCTTAAAATTATATTTAATATAGGTCCACTTCTAGTGGTATGAGGCTAATTGGAATTTAATTCTCCTATGTTGGCCTCTCTAGAAGTTTGTGTCCTAGATTTATATATAAGGAAGCCTTCTCCTCTCATTTTCTCTAAGACGCAAGAAGAAATTTCATTCATCCAAACTCTATGCATAATCTATTTAAATGATCATCTACTCTCAAGAATTCAAGCATTCAATTCATCAAGGAGATCTATTGGTGTCCATTGAAGGATTCAAGCTCTATGGAGCCCTCTTATTGAAGATTTCTCCATCCACATCCATGCAAGCTTCTTCCTATCCCAAGATCCATTCAAGATTGGTGTTGAAGATATACAAGAAATTGATTTGAGACATCCTACATTCTACATTCTACATTCATTTGGTGCATACATACTTGTGGATCCAAGAATTTGAATCCCCACAAGGGTTTCTATACAAGCAAGGTGAATTTGTTTATTTATGCAATTTCAATTATATTTTAAGGTTAATTCCAAAACTGGGGTTTGACCAAGGCAAACCCCTCCCCCCTAACAAAAAAAAATCATTTTTTTGCAGGTATAGGTACAGGACAATAAATTTTAGATCAGATTTAGATACCCTTTTCGGCCAAATTTCATGATCCACAAATAGATTTTCCATCGGAGCAGTCTAGGTCAAGGTCGACATTTTGGAGTACAATTATGCCCTTGCATTTGGGTCAAGGTCAACCTGACTCAGAAAAGGAAAATATTTTTGGGTTTTCTCTATCTCTGTGTTTCTATTCCAGACCCAGTTGCAAAATTTCCCAAAACTCAACACAAACATCAGAAAATAGGCCTTTCCAGATCTGTTATATTTTGAGGTTAGTACTTGTCTTCAATTCATTTCAATTAAGGTTTTAATCAATTCAAATCTATTATATACTCTTCATTCATTATTCAGGAATGTAATTCTTTCTTCTTTCTTCTTATTTCTGATCGATTGATGCATTTGTGCATTAACCATTTTCTTATGGTTGATCAAAGTGGATCTTTCCTTTGTAAAATTTGGGGCTAGAAAGAGAATATTATCTTCCCCCAAAACCTTTAAACACATCAACACCATTTCCCATATAGATATTTCTATATCTTACATTTTGGTGAACCCATGATAGACAACTCTTTCTTTTTGGTGTTAGATTTACATTTCATGTTAGATCTTGCATGCATATTAGATTAGCCTTATTTTATGTTCTTGCATTTAAATTTTCTTAGTTTGGTTCATTTAAATTTTATTTGTGTATGAGCTTTACTACCTCTAGTCCTACCTATAATATCTCGGTTAGAAGAAGTCACAAACTTATGGGTTCATTTGAGCCCGAGTCTTCCTCTCCTTTCCTTAGGATCCCAGATGATAATTTGACCACTCCTAATACCAATCCTTTTAGAGAGCATAAATATTCTCACTCATCTCATGATGAGGATGATACTTTAAGATTTCCTCATGAACAATTCCAAAAACTATCAATTGAACTTGATAAAATGGGAAATTGGCTTATTCAAGAAAACCATAATCAAGATTCTATTAAAGCTATAGAGGCTCTTAAGAAAGTCCTTCATGATAGTGATCAAGGTGTTAATCTCTTACATGGTATTACTAATCTTGTGCATTTAAATGTTAATCCTTTAGCTCAAGAAGCTCAATATTTAGGATTTACTCCTCCTGTCACTAGTGTGGAACCTTCTTTCATTCCTTTACCTAGCAATCCTACTTATATTCCTCCTTTAGTGACTACATCTCTTCCATATTCCAATCCTCTAGCTTCAAATATTCCACTTTCATCTCTTCCTTTGAGTGTTCCATTGGTTTCTTTACCTACCTCACAACTTTCATACCATAGTGTTCCTTTTACCTATTCCAATCATCTTCCAATTGTGGTTCCAAGTGTTCCACTGGTTGTGTCTTTTATTCCCACTGCTTCCTACACTTTCCTAGTGTTCCTAATGTTTCTATGCCTCCTATTTATTCTAATGATTCCACAATCATTAGTTTGACTCAAACTTTGTCCTTTTTACACCAACAACTTGCATCCTTAACTCAATCTAAGTTTAGTATTCCTACATGTGACATGGGTAGCCCTTTATCCCTAGACATTATTTGTGCTCCTTTCCCTCAACAAGCCGATATGCCTCATCTTGAGATTTACAATGGTACGGGAGATCTTGTCACTCATGTTAAAACATTTCAAATCCTTTGTAGTGACTATGCTCATGACCATAGGATTTTAGACAAGTTGTTTTCTAGAACCTTTTGTGCTAAGGCCTTGCAATGGTATTATTCCTTGCCTCCTTATTCTATTTATTCTTTTCCAAAACTTGCCAATACCTTTATTCAACAGTTCCAAAATAATGTTGGTCTGCAAGTGTCCTTAACTGATTTGATGCATTTTAAACATAATACTAAAGAGAAATTGACTGAATTTATTAGTAGATTTAAGCATTTATATGCTCAAATTTCTTATCATGTTCCTGATATTGATATTCAACATATGTTTATTTCAAATTTGCAAAAGGATATTAGAGATAATATTCTTCTTACTGAATTTACCTTTTTTCAAGAACTTTGTGCAGCGCTTCATCATTATCAATTACAAGTGAGTCAAATTGAGAGCAACACTCTAATGGCTCCTATTCTAGTTGATAAGAGTGATGCTTCTCCTAATCCAAACAAGTTTCAAAAACCTAACAACTATGTCAAAATCAATAAACAAGCAAATGCAGTTGTTGATCATGTTGTTGTTGCATCTAACAATGTCACTTCTGCATCCACTTCTTTTCGTTTAAATCGTACATTTACTCCTCTTTCTGAATATTTACATTCTATTATGAGTAAATTTTTGACTGCTAATATGATTAATTTTCCTCCTATTCGACCTCTTCTTCCTACTATGATGGCATCAAAATCCTTTGATATCAAAGCCTTTTGTCAATACCATCGTTAGAATGGCCATGATACTGAGAAGTGTTATTCTCTAAAACATAAGGTTCAAGGCTTAATTGATTCTAATGCTTTATTTGTTGATAATTTTGATGGTAGTGGGAAAAAATTTGTCTCTCCTCCTAATCAAAACCTTCAAATCTATACGAACCCTTTGCCTACACATGATACTAATACCATTGCGCAACCATCTTCTGTGGATATTGTTTATGATTCAATGATGGATGATCTCAATCATATTGTTAACCATGTGGAGCATGTTTTTTTTCCTCAACCTATCTCTCCACCGTAGCCTCAATCTCAACCTCAACTTCAAGTTCCACCTCAACCTAAACCGAAACCTCAATCTAAACCTTCAAAACAACCTAAGGATAAAAGACCTAGGGAACTCTCGATCACCTTTGATGATTCTAAGACTATTAAGGCTCCTAATGGTCCCCTCTATATTTATGCTAGGATTTCTAAGATACCTATGTATGCTTTTCTTGTTGATCCTACTTCCTTAGTTAATTTCATCACTAAAGAAAATATTTTTATGAAGAACTTACAACGTGATTATTATGATACATCTGATGTGTGGATCCAAACTTGCAATGATTTTCTCTATCCATCATTTGGTTCTATTAATTTTATTGTTGAACTTTGTGGTAAATTTGTGGACACTACTTTTGATTTTGTCCCTACTTCTGATTAATTTCAACTTAAGCTTGGTTTACCTTGGTTGACTTCCATGCATTCCGTTGCTTCTCCTATCCATAAGTTTATTAAGTTCATTCATGATGAAGAAGTGAAAATGATTAATCATAGTTTACATCAACCTTCTAGGCCTAGGGATTGTGCTACCCTTGGCTTCTTTTGGCCTTCATTACCTAATTCATGTTCTCCTCGACCTGATAACTTTTTTCACTCATATCAAGCCTATAAACATCACAAGATTCTTGAGTTAAGCATGCCTCAGATAGATCTTAACCGTGGTATTTTTCCTACGCCTTCCATACCTCCTTTGTCCATTACTTCTAGTTCTATTAATCAAGCTCCTAGTATCACTTTTTAGCCTACTGAGAGTCCTACTAATCCTCTCATAGAACCTGTGAAGGAACCAATTTTTGTTCCTCCTTGTTCTCAACATTTTTCAAAAAAGACAAAATGTAACAAATCTGCCAATGAATGTAGTAAGAAGCATCGAGCTCACACTAGGGCCCATGCCTCTGTTCTTCAAAATTATTTACCTTCTTTTGACCAGCTTATGCCTGATGTGTTGGAGGAAGTTAATGTTAATAATAATGTTAAGATGAGATTATGATGATTCTATTCACATCTTAGATTATATTTTGATTAATCTTGATGAAGAAGATACTCTTGATGATCCTATTGATGCTAATGATGAATATGATACTATTGATCTTGATAATAATTTACCTCATATTATTTCCACACAACTGATAATTACACCTAGTATCAAACATCATGATTCTCAAGAGGATCCTTGTTTGGAACTGGCTATTATTCCTACTGTGTTGGATATAGTCCCTCTTGTGAGTTTCCCACCTTCTCTAAATGATATAAAACAAGATGGGGAGAGTAGGAAATGCACTTGATTGGCTTGTCCTCCATGGTATCCTTTTTATGTGTTTTCCCATTGTATTATGTTTCTCCCATAATGTGTTTGCTAAATGTTTGTTATCTTCTTTTATACGACCCTTGTTACTTTGTTGGTGCAAGGTGATAAAGGAATCAAACTTATTGTACAATTATTCTATATGTATCTCTATTCTTCTATATGTTGTTTTCATGTTATGTTGTACCTGTTCTATTTTTCATAAATGTTTTCCTTGTGTAGTTCACTTAGATTTGCGATGTGGTAGCACTGATTCTTTTTGGTCTCCATGTTGTGGTCCGAAAAGACTCTTCTTCGTAATTCTTGCATTTTCTTTCATCCATTGTGATTGTAGTTCTACTTTCTTTGGGGAATGATGTCAATTCATTTTCAATAATACCATATATATATATATATAATCTTATGATTATACTCACCCCACGGTAGGTAGATCCCTTCTGTGTTCTCTATATGTTTATGTGGTATTTCCCTTGACTTGTATTTGCTTGGGGGCATCTTGTAGTGGAAACGTAATTAGTGGAGTTGTTTATGTTTCTGTCAAAGCCATTTTTCCTGTTAAAGCGTTAGCAATGACTTTAACGTGGGGGCATACACTCTACTCACTTTTTGAACACATGCACTTTCAAAATATTTTCAAACTTACAACTTAAATTCATTTTCTCCCTTTATGGATTAGAGACTAATCCTTAAAGCATGGATTTTTACCCTATAGGATCTCTTTATCCCTCCAGTTTCAATTTACAATGTCTTGATCCCTTAAGGTCGGAAGGTGTCCTTAAGACTGGATCTCTCTATGTTTTGGCTTTGCTATTTTGGAGTAGAATATTCCTAAGAGTAAATCCTTGATGGGTTGACTAGTGAGTATCCACATTCACTAGGAAGTTCAACTCCATGTTTCCAGTTGCACTATTTCCTTGTGTGATTCACAATGGGACATAGGTTCTCATTGGGCGAGTTAATCACACCCTCTCTTTCTCTTTGATTGGTGATGTCTCTCTTATTGTAATATTGGGGTTGAAAAAGACTTGAGTCCCTAGGGGCTTGAGGATTCCTTTGTCCCTTTTGATTTCAATAACATTATCTTTACTTTATGATCTCCTTTACCAAGAGTTTGCATTGAGTTCATACTCTTTCTAAAGTGGGGGCTAAATGTATCATTGAAAAATGAAAGAACTTCCATTTTGGACTGGTTTAGCCCTCTGAGTAAGTGGTTTGGGTTCATTTCAAACACCTTGAATGGGTCTTTGACTTGGATCTAGCCTTTTCCCTATTCTCCCCTATTTCCCACTTCTCTCCGACCTGTTTCTGGCACCCTACTTTGCAACTTTGAGGTTCTTGACCTCAGGGTCAAGGTTGACCTCAACCCTAACCTAGGTCAAGGTCAACCTTGACCCTGACCTAGGTTAGAGTCAACCTTGACGCTGACCTAGGGTCCAAATTTTAAGTTTCCAAGATTTCCAGATGTCAGAGCTTGGAAATATTTAATTCTCACTTCTGGATCGGCTGTTTCGGTCTCCTAAGTAACAAATCTTAAAATTATATTTAATATAGGTCCACTTCTAGGAGTATGAGGCTAATGAGAATTTAATTCTCCTATGTTTGCCTCTCTAGAAGTTTGTGTCCAAGATTTGTATATAAGGAAGCCTTCTCCTCTCATTTTCTGCAAGACGCAAGAAGTAATTTCATTCATCCAAACTCTATGCATAATCTATTGAAGTGATCATATACTCTCAATAATTCAAGCATTCAAGCATATTAAAGCATTCAATTCATCAAGGAGATCCATTGGTAGCCATTGAATGATTCAAGCTCTATTGAGCCCTCTTGTTGAAGATTTCTCCATCCACAACCATGCAAGCTTCTTCTTATCCCAAGATCCATTCAAGATTGGTGTTGAAGATCTACAAGTAATTGATTTGAGACATCCTACATTCTACATTCATTTGGCGCATACATACTTGTGGATCCAAGTATTCGAATCCTCCACAAGGGTTTCTATACAAGAAAGGTGAATTTGTTTATATACTTTGTTTATTTATGCAATTTCAATTATATTTTAAGGTTAATTCCAAAACCTACGTTTGACCAAGGCAAACCCCTCCCCCTCAAAAAACAAAACCATTTTTCTTGTAGGTATAGGTACAGGACAATGAATTTTAGATCAGATTTGGATACCCTTTTCGACCAACTTTTGGGATCCACGAATAGATTTTTCGTCGGAGTAGTGTAGGTTAAGGTCAACATTTTGGGGTACAATTATGCTCCTACATTTGGTTCAAGGTTGACCTGACTCAGAAAAGGAAAATATTTCTGGGTTTTCTTGATCTCTGTGTTTCTATTCCAGATCCCGTTGTAGCATTTCCCAAAACTCAACACAAACATAAAAAAGAAGACCTTTCTAGATCTGCTATATTTTGAGATTATTACTTGTCTTTAATTTATTTCAATTAAGGTTTTAATCAATTTTAATCTATTATATACTCTTCATCCATTATTGAGGAATGTAAGGCTTTCTTCTTTCTTCTTATTTCTAATCGATTGATGCATTTGTGCATTAACCATTTTCTTATGGTTGATCAAAGTGGATTTTTCCTTTGTGAAATTTGGGGCTAGGAAGATAATCTCATCTTCCCCAAAAACCTTTAAACACATCAACACTATTTCCCATATACATATTTTTATATCTTACACAGGTCAACAAGTATTTTTGAATGCATTCTAACAAGTGTAGCAAATAGAAAAAATCCTTTAAGAAGGTGGATTTAACAATCCTTATGTAAATCTATTAACCAAGTGCACACTAAATAGTGTTGCTAAATATCTTAACCAAGTAGACCTAATCAGTCTAAAATGTTACTCCTAACAGGGTAAGATCATCAGAAGTGATCAAACTTGTAGCCTTAACTGGCACCTTCCATTCTGTAGATAGTGAAGCTTTGTGGGTTTCATCCTCACCATAGTTTTTAACCTTGTAAGAGGGTTTTTCTGCGTTACCAATTCTTGTGTCATGTGAAATTACATTTTATGAATGTTTCTATGAATGTTAACATTCAATTAAGTTTATGATTTGATATTACATGCACAAAGATAGAATAACATCTATGGTCGGTAATACAAGGATTTGATTATTAAAGGATTAAGGGTTAATTGATAAAAAAATTTAAGGGTACTGATTCACCCCTCCCCTCTCAGTACACACCATTCCATTATTCCAACATCTTTCAACAAAAATATTAATCCTAAAACTAAAAATAAACCAAATTTTAAATCTTAGACCTAATAGTAGACAAATCTGAATCCAAATCCCAAACCAAATTAAAACCTACCCCTAACACTTAAAAATGTGAAAATTATTTCCCTAACAATAAACAAAAATACACCATAAACCTAACCAAATTGAATTGTAATTGAAACCCTAAAGCAAGTTGAAACCTAATCATAAAACTAATTGAACATCAATCCAAATTAAACACTAACCCTAACCCAAATTTTACCCTAACCTTAACAATAAAATAGATTTAACCGTATCACTATGAGTATTTGAACTCTAAATAAAATTGAATCCTAACACGAAATCTAACACTACTAAATTTGACTTCAAATTTTGACGAAACTTGGTCAAAATTTTGACAGTAATTGGTCGAATTTATGACCAAAACTTTTGTCATTTTTTTTTTGTCAAATTTTTGACGTGTTTATTATTGGTCAAAATTTTAACCAAAATAAAGGTCAAAATTTCAACTATAGCTCTTGTTTAATATGACGAGAATCGCCGTCATTTTTTTATAATGGTCTAAATTGAGACCATGTAATGGTCGAAAATTTGACCATCTCATTGGTGGAAAGTATAGTAATCCCGTCAAAATTTTTAGTCTAATGGTCGAAATTTCGACCAATCTTTGGTAGAAACGAACCCTGGCATTGGTCGAAATTTTGACCATCTCATTGGTGGAAAGCATAGCAATCCTGTCAAAATCTTTAGTCGAATGGTTGAAATTTTGACCAATCTTTGGTAGAAACGAACCCTGGCATTGGTCAAAATTTTGACCATCTCATTGGTGGAAAGCATAGCGATCCTGTCAAAATCTTTAGTCTAATGGTCAAAATTTTGACCAATCTTTGGTGGAAACGAAGCGTTGCATTGGTAAAAAATTTGACCATCTCATTGGTGGAAAGCATAGCAATCCTGTCAAAATCTTTAGTCCAATGGTTGAAATTTCAACCAATGCTAATTTTTTTTTTAAAATTTTTTTGACCAATTAATTTTTTTTTAATTCTACTTAGATTCACCTGTGTAGTTTTTTGAGTCAAACTCATTGACCTTTGATTCATGAGTAGTGGTTTACACAAACCCATCTCTCATGAGAATGAATGGAACACTTAGCACTCATTGGCTCTGGGTGATGCTCACAGAGGTGAAGCACTGGGACTTCCCGGGAGGTCACCCATCCCAGTACCACTCCAGCTAGAGAACACTTAACTACGGAGTTTCCTCCATGGTTAAACCCACTTTGCTTGCATCCTCATTTGCAAAACCTTCACCAAGTGTTGTATAGTAATCATTTCATTGGTGGAAAGTATAGTAATCCCATTGAAATAGTATGCAATGGTCAAAATTTTGACCATCTCATTGATGGAAAGTATAGTAATCCCGTCAAAATCTTTAGTCCAATGGTCAAAATTTTGACCAATCTTTGGTAGAAATGAACCCTGGCATTGGTCAAAATTTTGACCATCTCATTGGTGGAAAGCATAGCAATCTTGTCAAAATCTTTAGTCGAATGGTCAAAATTTCAACCAATCTTTGGTAGAAACAAACCCTGGCATTGGTCAAAATTTTGATCATCTCATTGGTGGAAAGCATAGCGATCCTGTCGAAATCTTTAGTCCAATGGTCAAAATTTTGACCAATCTTTGGTGGAAACGAAGTGTTGCATTGGTCAAAAATTTGACCATCTCATTGGTGGAAAGCATAGCAATCCTGTCGAAATCTTTAGTCCAATGGTCAAAATTTTGACCAATGCTAATTTTTTTTTTAAATTTTTTTTGACCAATTAATTTTTTTTTAATTCTACTTGGATTCACTTGTGTATTTTTTTGAGTCAAACTCATTGACCTTTGATTCATGAGTAGTGGTTTACACAAACCCATCTCTCATGAGAATGAATGGAACACTTAGCACTCATTGGCTCTGGGTGATGCTCATAGAGGTGAAGCACT
>MU226737.1:0-13772 GCA_018584345.1 Thuja plicata
TATAGCAACAAATGTCAAGTTGTCAAAGCATCAAGGAAAACCAAAGACAAAAGAACTTTGGACTATTAGTACTGCTGATCATGAAGCACTATTGGAGACCCTGAAGCAAAGAGATGACCCTTCAGGACCACTTGACTAGGTAATAACTTAACTCATTGCAAGGTTTTCTAAGTTAAGATTAAATTCAATACATTAATTTCACCTTTCTTAGATTCTATTTTGAGTAAATAAACTAGGTTTTGTATGTGGATTTTAACTTGTGCAGAGCACCTATGAAGACACCTAGGGTCAACATGGATCCAATCAGAGATAGAAGGACAAAAGAATCCTTAATTTTTAATTGAGATCTTTTGAAGCCTATAATGGCAATTTGTAACAATCATGTATGTGTGGCCAATAGTGCCAACAAGGGATCTAAGTATAGATTTTTGAAAAAATAAACAATGAAAACTCATAATTTTTAATTATTTACTTGTCATTTGCATAGTTTGAATTATTACAAGTTTGATTATTGTTTCTAATGATTTAAGGATATTATTTTCATCAATAGGTGCTGACTAGTCTTTCAAATTCACATATCATGCACTTGTAACCTATCAAGACAATTTGTTTGGAGTTTGTTAGGACCTTAGGAAGTCTTGTGGTTAGCCTTGTGTCATTTCAAATTCATTTGACCTCTTCAAGCAAGAGGAATCCCTTGGGTATACGGTGAGACCTTAGGATTCTTTTACAAAGGTGTGGAGTCTTGTTGTCCAATTTGTGGACTTATCCAAGCCTCTACATCATAACTTGCAGTGAGGGTTAGTTGAAAATAGCTCCGTAGTGTATATTTCAAACCGTCCATCCTGGCATTGAATCATCTGCTCTATCAGCTCTGTTTGGCCAGTTAAATGCTAGTGATAACCGCATTCCACCCACAGAGTCACTGGAACACTCGCGACCATGCTCGACCCAAGTGTCGCAAAGGTGCATTAAGCACCATTGGGCAGCAATATTCCAAGGCTTGTATCTCAAACATCGTGAGAGGTATCAACAAAATATTAGGGGCTACATAATTGTGTTTCCAAGGTCTACAAAAACCTCTCTCATTTTTGGGCAATTCAACTATGTTTATGTTTCACAAGGCAATCTCAGTCGATGCCAAAACTTGCAGTGACGGTCAGTTGAAAGTAGCTCCGTAGTGTATATTTTAAACCATCCATCTTGGCATCAAAGTGTCTACTTCATTGGCTCCAGTTGGTCAAGTAAACACTGGTGACAACCCCATTCCACCCATAGATTCACTGGAACACTCACGACCATGCTCGACCCAAGTGTCCCCAAGGTGCAGTAAGCATGATTGGATAACAATTTTCTAAGGCTCATATCTCAGACCTCGTGAGAGGTATTGACAAACCATTAGGGGCTACAGGATTTTGTTGCTGAGATCTACAAAAACCTCTCTTAGTTTTGGGCGATTCGACTTTGTTTGCAATTTGCAAGGAAATCTCAGTCGATGCCAAAACTTGCAATGAGGGTCAGTTGAAAGTAGCTCCGTAGTGTATATTTCAAACCGTCCATCCTGAAATCAAATCGTCTACTCCATCAGCTCCGATTGGCTAGGTAAATGCTAGTGACAACCCCATTCTACCCACAGAGACATTGGAACACTTGCGACCACGCTCGACCCAAGTGTCCCCAAGGTGCACTAAGCATGATTGGGTAGAAATTTTACAAGGCTCATATCTTAGACCTCGTGAGAGGTATCAATAAAAAATTAGGGGCTACAGGATCATGTTACCGATGTCTACAAAAACCTCTCTCAGTTTTGGGCGATTTTACTTCGTTTGCGTTTCACAAGGAAATCTCAGTCGATGTCAAAACTTGCAATGAGGGTCAGTTGAAAGTAGCTTCGTAGTGTATCTTTCAAACCCTCCATCCTGGCATCAAAGCATCTGCTCCATCAACTCCATTGGGTGGTAAAATGCTAGTGACAATCCCATTCCACCCACAGAGTCACTGAAACACTCGCGACCACGCTCGACCCAAGTGTCCCCAAGGTGCACTAAGCATGATTGAGAAGCAATATTCCAAGGCTTGTATCTCAGACCTTGTGAGAGGTATAGAAAAACCATTAGGGGCTACAGGATTGTGTTTCTGAGGTCTACAAAAACCTCTCTCAATTTTTGGCGATTCAACTTCGTTTGCATTTCGCAAGAAAATCTCATTCGATGCCAAAACTTGCAATGAGTGTAAGTTGAAAGTAGCTCCGTAGTGTATATTTCAAACCATCTGTCGTAGCATTGAATAGTCTGCTCCATCAGCTCTAGTTGGCCAGGTAAACACTAGTGACAACCCCATTCCACCCATGGATTCACTGGAACACTCACGACCACGCTCGACCCAAGTGTCCCCAAGGTGCACTAAGCACGATTGGGCAGAGATTTTCTAGGGCTCATATCTCAGACCTCATGAGAGGTATCAACAAATCGTCAGGGGATATAGGATCTTGTTTCTGAGGTCTACAAAAATTTCTCTTAGTTTTGGATGATTTGACTTCATTTGCATTTCGTAAGGAAATCTCAGTCGATGCCAAAACTTGCAATGAGGGTCAGTTGAATGTAGCTCCGTAGTGTATATTTCAAACCATCCATCCTGGCATCAAAGCATCTGTTCCATCAGCTCTAGTTGGCCAAGTAAACACTAGTGACAACCCCATTCCAGCCACGGAGTCACTGGAACACTCGCAACCACGCTAGACCCAAGTGTCCCCAAGGTGCACTAAGCACGATTGGGCAGTGATATTCCAAGGCTCGTATCTCGAACCTCGTGAGAGGTATCAAAAAAATTTCAAGAGCTATAGGATTGTGTTGCTGAGGTCTACAAAAATCTCTCTCATTTTTGGGTGATTCAAGTTTGTTTGCGTTTCGCAAGGAAATCTCAGTCGATGCCAAAACTTGCAATGAGGGTCAGTTGAAAGTAGCTCTGTAATGTATATTTCAAACCGTCTGTCCTGGCATCGAATCATCCACTCCATCAGCTCTGGTTGGCTAGGTAAATGCTAGTGACAATGCCATTCCACCCATAGAATCATTGGAACACTCACGACCACGCTCGACCCAAGTGTCTCCAAGGTGTACTAAGCATGATTGGGCAGCAATTTTTCAAGGCTCATATCTCAGACCTCATGAGAGTTATCAAAAAACCATCAAGGAATATATAATTGTGTTACCGAGGTCTACAAAAACCTCTCTCATTTTTGGGTGATTCGACTTTATTTGTGTTTCAAAAGGAAATCTCAGTCGATGCCAAAACTTGCAATGAGAGTCAGCTGAAAGTAGCTCCGTAGTGTATATTTCAAACCATCTGTCCTAGCATCGAACCATCCATTCCATTAGCTCCTTCTGGCTGGGTAAACACCACTGACAAACCCATTCCTCCCACAGAGTCATTGGAACGCTCGCAACCACGCTTGAGCCAAGTGTCCCCAAGGTGCATTAAGCCCAATTGGGCAGCAATTTTCCAAGGCTCATATCTCAAACCTCATGAGAGGTATCCACAAACCATCAGGGGTCACGAGTTTGTGTTTTCGACGTCTACAACAACCTCTCCCAATTTTGGGTGTTTCAACTTTGTTTCCGTTTGGCAAGGCAAACTTAGTCGATGCCATAACTTGCAATGAGGGTCAGTTGAATTACTATTGAAGGAAGGATTTGGGTATTGTTACAAAATAAAGAAGAATTTGAGTGATCTCAGTAATTTATTGCATCTATTATAACAAATTCAAACAAATTGACATATAACTTTAACAAGATATAATTTAAATCATAATGATAATAAAATGTAACTTCAAAATATAACTTCAAGACATAACAATCATAATCATAGTCAAGATATAACTTCACCATTCAATTACATATACATGAATAATAAATGTGTATATAAAAGATGACACAAATATAACATAAAAAATGAAAATTTTCTATATATAGAAAGTATCAAAAGTATCTCCATATACAAATATAACACATGCCATTTCAAAATGTCTACAAAATCAATGTTTCAAGGTATACAATGTGGCATATATGCCATCTCAAAATGTTTCAAGTGGCATCTCTAAATGAACACAACTAAAACTACATCCTATGCCATAGGGGGATCATCAAAATGTAGCCTCTTTGAAGAAGTATTTGGCTCTGAATGATCCTGCATAAAAAATGAGTTCAATCCCAAGTTAGATTGCTTAGTTTATATGATTTGTACATATATTTAATTCATAATTCAAACACAAATTTAATTATAAATTATAACTTAATACAAACATATGTACCTGGCCTCTCGGTCACCTACCATGATC
The DNA here is from genome assembly GCA_018584345.1 of Thuja plicata. Taxonomy (NCBI): domain Eukaryota; kingdom Viridiplantae; phylum Streptophyta; class Pinopsida; order Cupressales; family Cupressaceae; genus Thuja; species Thuja plicata. The sequence continues at coordinate 4,337 of MU226737.1, forward strand.
AGGTGTCCTAACATAAGTCTTTGGTAGCGAACAGACAGTGCCACCAATACCAACTCCGACCTATAAATATATATTTGCAATAATGAGATTAGTAGAGTGGTGCAGGGGCCCAAGGTGCAGCATAGAGTAATAAATTTACAAAATAGGATGATAGCATAATAAAATTACAAATTGATTGAACTAAAATTAAAACTTACATCCACTGACCCCTCCTCTGGAATAGTGGGATGGGTCAACAAAGATAGGAATGATTCTCGTGGGGCCTCTCTCGCACTAGGAGTAACCTATGAGAGTAAAAAATATAGTCAATTATATATAAATTAACTTCATCATAACAACCCTAGTTACAAAATATAAATAAAAATATGTACAAATCTACGTACAATCAGGCTATCACCCCGAATCAAAATGCCTATGAGCCCAGGCTCCCGAACCTGTGTCGGGACATCATCGTGAGCCACACCCTATACAATAAAGTGCATGTAAAATATTTATTACTACACACAAGTAAAATACATATGCATGCATAATTAATCTTAAACAATTGATTACCTTTCCTTTGTCGACACATGAGGAAGGAACTCCCTCGTGCCCCCAACTGACATCAGATGAGACCTGCAAGAGTACAATAAGATGACAATATATTAGTAAATGTATGAATTTTATTGCTCTAATTGATAGAGATTTCAACATGTACACCAAATGATATAAAAAAAAACTAATGGATACATAATATAATATACCATATAGGTGTCAAGGCCAAATGAAATGGCCAAAAGTGTGGAGTCATCCACCTACCTCAACTCCTCCTCTGTCATCAACTAAACATAAATGGACCAAATATATATATATACACAAGTGCATGCATTCATTAAAACTAATCTAAATAAATAAATTTTTTTTAAATTAAATAAGTCATGTGACAAATTAATTTATAATATTTACTCTTACCATATCAACAGGACTCCATGGCTCTGTGTACCCCTCCTCAGCACTCTCATGAGATGCAGATGCTCCATGAGGTGTTGCAGCCTCTGTAGCTACATCTCCTATGTCCTCCTCATCAATAACATACTGATATGTATCAGCATTAGTAAGCGGTCTGAGGCACAAATTCTTGCACATAATGCAAGTATGGGGCACACATACATGTGAACTACTGCCAGATGTCGATGCACTAGCATCATCCACACTAGGAGGCAACAATGACCTGGTCTGCATGATCAACTAATCACTCAGCATGTGAATGACCCTAATACTCTATGAGGTAGCCTCTGCAATGATATCGGGATGCTACACTGGAGGAGGGGGTGCGACATCAGTGGGGGGGACAAAGGTAGTGGCCTTTTTGCGTTGGGTAAATGGCCTAGTCTGAGGAGCTCCTCTGCCTATGCCCATGTTGGGCCTCATGCTCCAATATTAACATTGTGACCAAGCACAAACTCAGCATACGATTTTTTTATGAAATAGAAAGGGAGCTCCAAATTGCTATTAGGTGGTTTATCAAAAACCATCCACCAGCGATCCCAAAAGTGTGTGCGCATTGCTTCATTTGTGCACCATTTTATTGATAATTTGGGCTTTTTGGGGTCAACTTTTAATTCAGTTTTAGGATTAAAAAAAAGGGATGCTATATCTTCCTTAGTTATATTAAGGGCAGCAATCCCATCATGGTCAAGCCTGTCATCAAATTGGGTGTGCATATCATCACGCCAATGAAGAGCACCATTATGTTGTTGCGTAAGGGTGTCAATGTTTTTAACAATGGTATTTAGGGTGGCAAGCATAGGAGCTAACGTAGGTATATTCTGATACGTGTTTTTGAAACCTCGTATAGTGTTCAAATTCTCTTGTATCAAATCCTCTAAAGATTGAGGGTTTTGAAGCGGTTCTGGATTGTTTTGGGGATCATTATTTGGCGGGGGAGGGTTATTATCTTCATTGTTGTCAGCCATGCCTGATTAAATAATATACAAATATAAATTTCAAATCGATTTCATATATTATTAAAAAAATTAATACAAAACTCCATTTTAACCAAAAAAACTACATTTAACATGAAAATGAAAAAAATTAATCAAGATACAACAAGAATTTACTTACCAGATAAACTGTGGATTTGAATTTGTTGTTGGAGCAATCAGGTACCCGAAAAAAACATGTATAGGATATTTTGAGCCATTTTCCAAACCCAAAATGATGAGAGAAATGAGGAAAGTAGCTCACGGGTTTTGATTTATGCCACAGGCTTCAAGTACCCAATTTTTTCGGGTACCCGAAAATATCATGTACCCAAAAAAATTATGTACCCGATTAGGCTTGTGCTTTGGTGTCAGGTTTTCCCAGGTGTACTGACACCTAGGCCTACTAAAAAGTCAACAAACGTTTTCATGCTCTTTTGGACGAGTGAAAAGTGGATTTTTTCACATCGCCACTTTTTGGCCCCTATGATCTTGCACATACCCTATTGGGATTATAGAAAGGGTTGCGTACCCACTTTCATTATTATACAACAAATTGTTTTTAATCAAAGAGTCAAACTACAGAGTCTTTGTGCATGATGTAGGAAAGACCATCTATGACGAGCCCCCGAGACTTAGGTCTAGGCTTAAGGATTTTTCTTATAATACTTGTAAAGAAAATCAGTTTACTCCTCCCAAGTGTCATATGTACTTTGTCTCTTCTTACAAATCTAGATGTATCTACCTTATGAATTATCTAGCTTACATATTGAGCTGGTTTATCTTTATGATCATATATCTAACTCGCAATAGATCTTATATTATGCATCTAGTTGTGTTGCAATATATGCAAGTATATGTATATGAGACAAGGAAAATAAACTACAAAGGCAAAAAGAGAGACTAAGATATGCATTGACATGTCATGATTGTTATTTGAATATTATAATACTATCATTGTTATTTGAATATTATAATACTATCATAAAAAGTATATTCATTGTCTTGTTGAAATATAGATAAATGTTATGTACAAGCAAGATCCTAAATTGTTTCTTAAATATCTTCGTATGTTATTGTTCAAAAAAAAAAAAGGCAAAATAGTTGAGGTAGAATAGATGAGATGTGATCTCTCCATTTTAGTATGTTAATTTTGGGCATTACAATTTAGCTCCCAATGTTTTTGCACTCAAAATAGAGCTTCTTTGAGTGAAAGCTCTAAATATTGCAATAAAAAAATATTATTTTCTATTAACAATATCATATAGGTTTTAGACACCCCTGATATCCAAACATCCCTTTTAGGGAAAAAATTACCTAGAAGCATTTTTTTGTTGTAAATTTGTGATATGGGAAGAAATTATCTCCTCCGTTAGATGAATTTATAGGAACGTTTCATTGTAGTTTTTTATTCAGAGCGTTCTCTACCTATCTTTATTTTTTTCACAGACCTCCTTTTGACCAAAATTTTCATCTTTTTCTTTTGGGCTAGAGTTGTCTTACATACTATTTGCCATCTGCAATTCAGAGCTCAAAACTTGGTGCTTACTATTTTACCAATTCTACAGAAAAACAAGGTCAATAGAACTTTTCCCTTCTATGACTATAAAAAGATCAGGGTGTTTTACTTATGTGCAGGTAACTTTAGGGTTTTCATGAGAACATTTGGTAAGATTGAGATGCCTACTTTGATCTATCATTCATCCTTTCTATAAATCTATTTGGATCTTCCCTTGGATTCTCTGCATACAATCTCCATCATGGCCATTTTATAAATTTCTGGAAACTATTACCGTTGGAGAACCACTTTCTTTGAAGCTCCATTCCTCATAACTCAAAGGCTAATTGCTGCGTGACTTGAGTACGCAGTGCTAGAGAGTAGTTGGTTTCTTTCCATAGATATTATTTTTCTAGGAAAATATTTTGGTTGTAGCCTTAATTAAAAAATATATGTTTGTTGTCGAATCTATTCTCTTATTTGAAGAATTAGGAAATATTAGAAGTCAAAAGGCAAAGTCTATTTAATATTTTAATCAAATGTTTTTTAAAAAAAAATTCAAGCATCTTTGAATAATATATATTTCAAATATGTCTATGTGTTGACTTATTTTAAGAGGCTTTTGAGTGTGACTTAACTTCTTTACTCACATAGATGAATTTTACTAATGACCATCCACTCCTTGCTCACCTAACCCTCTAATTACTAACTTTAAAGATATCAAAAAAATAATAGCTCAAAGTCCATTACTAAATTTCACATGTACCCATAGTCGTTGACTTCTATCCTTAGTAGTTAAAATTTGAAGAATTCAATTGTAGTTGTGTAATTTTATTGGTAGCTATAGTGTTCGACTACTGTGACATTTTGCATACATATTGATAACAAAAATTATTAGAGGGAAATGTATTGCTTCTTAGAATAATATCTAATATAGATTAACTGTGCATATTTTTTAGGTGGTTGTAGTACACGGTTATTAGGACATCTTTAAACAGGTATTGAGAGACACTTTGAAATGACTACTTTTAACTCTTGCATGCACAATGGTTCCTACAACGTTCATCCTTACTATTCATAAGCTAGAACAATAGCTATGAATAGTTAATCAGCATATCAAAACAACAAATAAAAATAGTTGAAATCTAATGTAAGATTTAGAATTTGTAAATGCATTAAATTGGCTATATACTCTTCCCCTTATGATCTCCAAAAATCTACCTCCTTAGCAATGACGTTTAAATAAGGAGATAAGATTCTTCACCACTCTTTCATGCAAGACGTCGATCACGCCGAGTTTGAACTCCTCAAACTCACTCGCGGGTCCTCTTCATATGGTTTCTAAGAAATTTTCTCAAACTTCACAGCAAAAGAGCAACTCTTCCGCGTTATTACTTTTTTGTCGTGTTGGTCTCACGACTTTTTCGTATTGAAACACGGTTGGGCCCCTCCATTTGGTTTGTAACAGACTTCTCAAAAACTTCACAGGAAACTCCACTTTCAATGTGTTACGACATTCGATTTTGTCTCTCTCACCCAAATTCTATCACTTCTAATGTTTCCGTTACCATAACCTTTATGTTCCTGCATTTTCATGTTAGTTGTTCCCATTTTGTTGCCATAAAAGCCCATTTCCACCATTTCAAAGATTCCCCTCTTCGTTGCTCCGCTGTGAATGTACTTTCAATATAACAGTTAAATTAGAAAGTTCTTGTAAAAATTTAAAACTGAATCTTTGAAAATACATAGCAAATATATTGAATCCTTGAAAATACATAGCGAATAGCGAATAAGCCAGAGAGGCAAACTGTGTCTTTGTTGCATAGTTGCATGAAACGCAACGTATAGGTGTAGTTTCGTGTTTCAACGACTTAAACGAGTTTCTCATTTCAGAACGACCATTTCTTAACCATCAAATCAACATTTCAATAGGTTGAAGTAAGTTTGGATAGAAATAACCCTATTGTGGGTTGTTTTTCTTTTGACTTTTAGGGTCTGGTTTCAGAAATAGTCATTATTTAATGTGAGAATAAAGTAATTTATTGTTTGTGACTATTTTTTGAATTTTTGAATTGGAAAATTAATCCCTATTTTTGGGTCAATGCTTGGATTAATTAATTAAAAAAAAATCTAAAATTTAATTTTTAATCTAGAATAAGCTTTTCATGATTTCCAAATTTCAACAAAATATATTAAGTGGTCGGGTCCGTAAATGATTCTTTAGGTTTTCATTTGCTCCCTTCCATATCCAGCTCGAGTGCCAATGCCAGTCATTTCAGCCAAAGTGGATTCGGGTGATTTGGTTTGTTTAGTATATTGACCAGTCACCTATAGATAGTACGGGGCAGTTTACCAAGTGAAAGAAGCACTAGTAGCGGGGACGATCTACTTTGATCCAGTTGCCCGAGAAAAACCAGTTGATGATCGTAAGCGAGATCCAAAGCCTAAAAGAGATCCATACCCTGCAAAAGCATAGGGAGAGCAAGAGGCGCCTACGGCAGGAGTACCACTGGGCTTTGCACCTGCTTCTAGCAGCTATGGTTCAGGATTGAGTTACAGATCCTTTTCACCTTGTTATTGAATCAGACCTCTCAACTGCTTGGAAAGCCATCGTGGAGGTTTTGGAGTTCTCTGAAGGAGATTTCGCAGTCTTTTAAGAGGCATTTTTTTTGCAGATCCTGAAGCCTTTCCCACAGATTGGCTCATGATCACAGCTACTTTGAAGACTTTTTTCATTTTCTATCAGTATGCTTGATGCTTGAAACGTGACTCTTTAAATCTGATATTTGAGGGTACTTCTCTTTTATCCTGGATGTCGCTGATGTATGCATGTTGTGTCTTTTTAGTCTTCTTTGTATCAATGATTTATTAGTTCCTTCTACTTCCAACAGTCTAGATGCTTCAATTCCTTCTGCTACATTCAAAGATTGTGTGCATCAGATCCCTCTGTCTCTGTCTGTTTCAAATCCACTTCAAAGATTGTGTGCATCAAATTCCTCTTTCTCTGTCTGTTTCAAATCCCTCTCCTCTGCAATTTGACTTTCTTACTGTACGAATAGCTCATGCCTGGGATAAATTTGGTACAGGGTAGACATGTAATGGTTGTTTGTAAACAAAATCCACCATTATAGAAAAAAAATTCCACTTCAAAGATAGTACACATTTTGTAGATGGAAAATATGTTTTAGATAATTATCAATATTAATCTTAAGATTTAGGGTATGGTTGTGACTAAAAATATTGTGTGCTGAAAAAATAAGGTCTCTGTTTGTTTCAAATCTCTCTTCTCTGCAATCTGCACTCTCCTATATCCCTTGTGTGTTAATGGTCATGTGAAGAAAGGATTATTCTACTTTCTGCAAAAAGAACTCAAAGGGACTAAATTTTGCCTAACTTACTGTACGAATAGCTCACACCTGGGATTAAATTTGGTACAGAGTAGACATGTAGTGGTTGTTTGTGAGATCTCCATAGAATGGTACAGAGTAGACATGTAGTGGTTGTTTGTGAGATCTCCATAGAATGGTTGCTGGGATTTTTAGTTTTTTTTACTGCAAGAGTCCTCTATTCTGATTCTACCAAATGATTTGATATATAACAAGCATCTCAATACTGAATTGTGCTTTTGATTCTGAACAAACCACCTTAAAAGGAATCTATAATGTTTATTAGAAAAGGCTAACCTAGAATTTTATATGAAGTCAAAAATAAATTAATGTCACTCACAACTGCTATATGTTGCATGTATGTTTGCTATGGAAACATGAATTAGAGAAATATGAACTCTGTGAAGAAAACTGGTTTGTGCTGAGATGATTCATTGTCTCACAAAATCCTTGGCTTGCATATGTTTTATTGTGAATTTTTAGATTGATTTGTTTTTGTGATATAGCTATAGATAGGGTCAATGTTTTGCATTCCCATTGTTTTTTTGTTTCTATGTTTTGCTGCTCATGTCAATTTTGCTACTTTCAATTTACCAGCATTGATGGTTGATTTAGTATCATAAATCTGAATCATTATACCACTGTCACTTCTTTTATGTTAAATTTTATTCTTGCAACAAAGTGTAGTCATGCTATACAAATAAGTCAATGCTATTTGTTTTGTGATCTTTATTGTTTTTTGTTTTTATGTTTATGTCTTTTACTGCTCATGTCAAATTCTGCTCCTTTCAATTTACTAGCATTGATGGTTGATTTTAGTATCGTAAATCTGAATCATTTATACCAATCACTTCTTTAATATGTCTTAATCATGGACTTTTTGATAGTTTCCACAATGATGGTAGACTTTCTTCATGATCTTTTATTTTTTTATCACTCAGAGGCTCATTGTTGATCATTTTCTCAGTAGAGATATTATGAAAATTGACCTATTATATTTCTCAATAAGTCCATGAGAAAAGTAAAAAGTTATTTCTTAAATTTGAGACAAGTTTCTAACATTTTTCAAGTAAGATTCGACAATGAGAATCGAAATAGTTATGATACAACAATCACATTCCTTAGTGAGGCCGGGATCTTCTCCCCTTGAGAGGGGCATTTTCTATCTCCTGATCACCGGAGTGATACTGAGCCCAATCCTGTAAAGGAAAGACAACTAAGGTTAAAAAGCCATTAAATTCCAAAATAATTCACAAGACAGATCAACAATCAGTTAAGTAGTTTAGTTCTACCCAGACACGACCAATAAACATTTGTATCACAGATGAGTCTGCCTGGGCTGCAGATGCTGCTTGAGGAAAGCTACAAATGCACAATAATAATTGATACAGATACATCATTGATAATGTGGAGACATGAAGTCCAAACTATGCAGTCCAACCAAATAAAACCCTCATCACAATGTAAATCCATTTGGGAATGTTTTGGCGTATGCATTGGCATGGAATAAAATTGCTTCAAAAATTCAAATTAACCATAAAGGCACAAAAAATCTTATGTTCAAGTGTGGTTTCTTGTATCAAATACAAATTCATAATAATTAACATTATTGATCTTATAATTTTTTTGAAGAGAGGTCTCAAAGAGACTTGAAATGTTGGAGACAATGGTATCCACATAGATGATATCATGTTGACTCTGAAAATCTAAAATCTTTAATTTAATATAATCCTCGAGTAACATCGCTTTCTCCATCAACCTAGAGTTTTCATCTTACTATCGGCTCATCCCATATCTTAAATAAAGTAATAGAAATCACAAGAATAGATAAAGAAAATGATTCAGGAAAAAATGTAAAATAAAATGACTAATTGCAATAACTTTATTTTATCAAGGACCAAGGTAGAAATACAAGAGACCCATCTTCCATCTATTTATTTTCATGCACAAGGAATTCAAATTTATATTCCCTACATTCAAGCTAAAAAGATCACACCAACCAATCTCATTTCAATTACCTGTACACAAAAGTTACGTGAGTTTGAATTCCTTCTGCTTCCAACAGTCTTGATGCTTCAATTCCCTGCAAAGTATAAATCGCATATCACATACGTTGAAGTTTTTATTAAAAAAATTCTGTTGATATGATTCCAAAAGAATGAAAATTTTAAAATATATTCATGTAGTACAAATTTCCTGTTGAAGAAGCTGAAAGGAAAGGAAACATACTTGCCAAGTTACAGGAATTTTGAATACTAAACACTCGTGGGGTACTTCAACCTTTTTATACAATTTGTACTTCAACCTTTTTATACAATTTCAAAAGTTCACGTACCTTTCAAAAATTTCAATAGTATAAGATTAGGTACCAAAATCTGTGCAAATCAGCACAGGATGCAAGACACGCATTATTTCATTAATAAAAGAATTCAGATTTTCCTGTTCAGGTAAAAGTCCATGGTAAGTCATCATGAGAATTTGTCCTAGCATAAACACTGATTTTCTTTTTTTTTTAATGATGATCATGCCTCTAATATTCATGTTTGTACCTCTGTCATTGTAACCACCTAATTTCGGTCTGTCACAACTGT
>MU226737.1:18936-42505 GCA_018584345.1 Thuja plicata
GGCTGATATGTTGTTGGTCACACTCCTCCTAGGTTAGAAGGCAATAGATCGATTTTAGCAGGTTTCCCATGCTTTTCATGTTTTTCACTAACCCCATGTTGCTAATATAACGATTTATTGAAGTGTTGGTGTTAATCTAACAGGTACCCAAATACACACGCACAGTCATTATCAATGATTTGTGTATCCTTCCTTTGATCTGATCACTTTGATATTTATGTCATTGCCTCTTTATTCATGCCCATTGCACTATTAATGATGTATGCTTTTGGTCACTGTTACCACTACCTTCTAGGTAATAGATCTTACCAAACAGTCACACCTTCAAGATCTTTCTCTTAGGAAGAAGAGAGTCAGTATCTCTCTTGCATGCGAGCTTGCAGTCCTTGCGGCAGCCATAGTGGCATTTGCAGATGAAGACAGAAGACAAATGTGTAAGCCCATAAGGGATACAATTCCTTTTTATAAGTGTATCATCCATTCCAACGACACGGATTGTCATGACCAAATATACATGACTAGACGAGCCTTCTTTCAGCTAGCAAAACTTCTGAGGCAAAAAGGAAGCATCACAGATACGGAAAATATCACATTAGAAGAATAACTTGTGATGTTCCTACATACCATTGGGCACAATCTGCGTAATCGTAAGATTGCCCATAACTTTGGGCACTTAGGAGAGACAGTTAGCTGATACTTCCACAAGGTGTTGACGACTATCTTAGCACTCCATGCAGATTATCTTCTACCCCCTGGTCCTAACACTCTTACAAAAATTAGTGGGAAGGACCGGTTCAACCCATACTTCAAGGTAAATATCCTTGCCATACACATTTATTTGATTGAATCTTAATCCTATTTCCACATTTTCATTGGATTATCCATTTGTTGACTATAGGATTGTGTGGGAGCAATTGATGGATCCCATATACTAGTCTCTCTCGATGTTGACCTCCAAGCCAAACATTGCAATAGAAAAGGAAACTTTTCATAAAATGTTATGGGTTTGTTTTCATTTGATTACCAATTTCAATATGTCCTTGCTAGTTGGGAAGGGTCTATTGTAGACGTGTTCTAGCTTCAGCTCTCTCTAGGTCCAATCCACTTGTGGTTCCCCAAGGTATGTAGACTATGATTGTCATATTCCTGCATACGATAAATTTTACACTATTATAGTAATATTCTTTATTATATGTAGGAAAATATTATTTGGTTGATGTTGGATATCCAAATGTACCAAGATTTCTCACTCCTTATAGGTGTACATGTTACCACCTAAAGGAATTTGTAAGGGAAAACCCCATTAACACAGCATAGGAGTTGTTTAACCATAGACACTCATCACTTAGGAATACAATAGAGCTTACATTTTGGTATTTTGAAGTAGTGTATTCCTATATTGAAGCATGAGGCATTTTATAAAACCATGACACAAACCAAGATTGTTTTGGCATGTTTCATTTTACACAACTTCAATATGAGAGAGGATGGCCTTCCACCGGAAGAAGAATGTGAATAGGAAGATGGTCGTGATGAGATAGATGTACCATTGCTTGAGACATATGGTTTGACACAGCATGATAGAGATGACTGGGGAATGTTTCAAGATGAAATAGCAAGAAGGATGTGGGAAGACTATAGATCTTGATCTTAGTCGCACTTTAGAGAAATGATCCTCATATATATTTAAGGTGACTGCTTAGAAAGTAGGTGATCAGGGATCAATTCTTATTTGGGCTCTGTTTTATCTAACCTAAACAACTTGTGCCATGGTTTGTCTTAAGTTGGTACTATATACTACATTATTCACCTCCCTTGTACAAATGTGGATTGGGCATTTGAACAAATGTTGAGCAATACCTCTATTTTTTGTTTCTATGATTAATATACCAAAATAAGGAGTTTTTTGGACTCATTTCTTTTCCTGATTGTTAGATCTTTCTTACAGAGGATTCTTAAAATAGTTAATCTCATTTGATATAATATCTAAGCTATGCTTCAACTTATATAATCCATTCAAGGATCAGTCACCTTATGAATTTACTTGAATTTAATGGTCTTTTAACTTGAATGGTCTCTTATTAATTTACCATATTTAAGGTGACTACTTAGAAAGTAGCTGATCAGGGATCAATGCTTATTTGGGCTCTATTTTATCTAACCTAAATAGCTTGTGCAATGACATAATGAGCATGTCTCAATTGTGGATTGCTGCTGCGAATTATTCTGGAATTCACTAACATGTTCTTGCTGGTATAAAGTTGAAAGTTTGTAAGAAGGTGATGTTACTTTGAGTTAGTTTTCAAGAATTTGTTAGTGACTGGCACTGAATTCTTTTCTTGTTCAGTGTGTTAATCATGTCGTAAGATATCATGATCATGTTGCACACAAGCTCTAGTAGATATATTTTACTTTTTATATACCAATTTCCATAATTATATACCAATGCTTAACAATATTGCATTAATTGCTGACTTGGTTTTGTCTCCAAATGTTCATGTGATTCAGCGATGTCATTCACAAACCTTTTGACAACCATAGACAATGATGTTGTTCAAATGAGCCATGGCATGGACAATGATGTTGTTCAAACCAGCCATGCAACTCCTTGTACTAGGATTGTATGGAACAAAGATATGGAAAGAAATCTTCTAGACTTGCTCCATGAGAAAGTTCAACTGGGAAGAAAAGCTGAAGGTAGATTCAAAAAGGAAGCTTGGACTGCTATTGAAAAGAGGTTAAATGAAGAAATGAAGATGACTTTGACAAAGGAAAACTGTAAGAACAAACTCAAAACATGGAAATAGGATTACAGAACTATGAAAGAGTTGAAAAACACAAGTGGTTTTGAATGGAATGAGAGTACTCAATGTATGGATGCCGATGAGAAGGTTTGGGAGGAGCTCTTCAAGGTGACATTCTCTTTATAATTTTTTGTTATAAGTTAATCTATCTTAACAAGTTAGTAACCAAGTACAAATAATTCATTCATTCATTATGCCAACATGCAGAGAAAAGATTTCAAAAATGCCAAGGTGTTTAAGAGGCAGCCCTTTTACTACTTCAACAAGTTATCCATCATTGTGGGCAATGACATAGCCGAAGGCAACGCAGTTGCAACACCTCTAGAGACTGAAGAAGGGATTTTTGTAAATGATAGCTTTGATCCTGAGTATGAGGAGGATATCACTGCACCTTTTGAAAGTGCTTTTGATTTGAATGATGATTGTATCCCTACACATGTACCCACTCAATCTACTGCATCTGACAGTGGTAATCGCTCATCAATGTCATCAAAGAGGCCAAAGAGGAAGCGTTCTAGCATGGCCGGTTCCTTAGATGCCATATGTAAAGCCATAGGTAAGATAGGTGATGGCATGAGGGAGACTCAAACTATGAAAATGGATGCATCTGAATTGAATGTTGTCTATGAACAAGTATATCCTACACTACAAGAAATCCCTGGGCTTAGTGAAGAAACCTTGGTTGATGCATATGACAATTTTTCTGGTTGAACCTGGAATAGCAAAGGAGTTCTTGATAATGAGTGAACCACAGAGGGTCACATACATTCGAAGAAATTTTGGTAGTCTATAGTTTTCTTAAAACTATCTTTAAAAGTGTAATGACAATTTTATTTTGCAATACAACCATATGACAATTTTATTTTGCAATACATATTTGAACTTGGGGAATTATTTGTGTTGACCTTGAACTATTTTTGGTAAATGGAAATGGTGTTCATTGATTGCATTGGAGGATTTTAAAATATATATAATTTTCTCCATGGACTGTCAGTTGTATAAGCTTTTTCTATTTGAAATAAAGTGGTGGTTGTATTGAAGGATCTGTCAGATTGCTCTCATATTCATATCGAGATCCCACTTAACGAGATCCCATCTTTGTTTCAAATTGCAAAAAACTTGCATTTTTAAACTTTCTGCCACAAAGATGTTTTGAGATGAAAAATACCTGGGAAGCTATTTAAAGATAATGGTTAAAGGTGACATTATCAGTAATAGACCAATACACTGATCTATGTTGACATAGATCTCTAAAAGACTCCTACATCATCCAGTCTCAAAATGATTGACTATGCTTAAGAGTAATGGTTGTATTAAATGAGGGTTTTCCATTCAAAAGAAACTCCTATAAGTACGGAAACATGGTTCAGACATTCCCACAACTGAACCTACGACAGATCCAAAAGAGGGTATCAAGTTTAATAGAGCATTCAATAAACAGTGAATTATTGGCAAGACTAGAATTAAAGGACAAACCAACACTAATAATAAATGATTCGTAATGGAACCCATTCAACTAAAACCCAACATCAATAAATTTGATGATTTTAATCTGTAAGTTGTGCTTGTTCTTTGACCCTTGCCACACTCTTTATACCCCTATTTATAAAGTGGTAATCTTTTGATTTCTTGGATGAGACTCCTCTGACTATGATTAGATGATTAACGACTCGTTATATCATTTTTAGATATGTGTGTTTGATGTGATTCCATTCTTCTTATCATTATGGATTCTTATGTTGTTTGATGGATTGATTTGAGTGACTTTGATTATATTGATGACTAACCTTGATTTATCTGCTAAATCATTTATCTATGAATTCTATGATGTATAGAATGATTAAATATTTACACATGGTAATTGTAGTATCACGTTAAATGCTTGTATGAAATTATAGCATTGTGTATATTTGTATCTCTTTTGAAATCATACGTGATTAGTAGTTTGTTATGGGTTTAAATTAACAATTATATGCATTTTATGTTGAGATCCAATCTTAGAATGTTGCTCTATCTTTTCCTCAAGTCAATCTTCCAATAATGATCTATTCATCTTTATAATGGTATTCAAAAATAATGTTTGTTGTTTTACAAAACTCTTTATTCTATCTTGATGAATAGGCAGTTAATATATTTGTGTACAAAGGCTAAAAATATGCTCCTTTATTAAATCATGGCATTGGCATTAAGGAGGTTTGTTAACATTAATTTTGATTCTGATTTAGGCCTTTCACCAGCCTGACAAATCCTAGCCATAATCTCACACATGTGTCTAGCTATACTACTGAGGGCATAATAAATGATATTCCAGACAGCCATACTACCAGCAGGTGTCTATCTAAGTGGATGTCATGATACTTGGTGGTTTGACCTTTGTCACCTAGGTTGCCATATTGCTAGGTCAGCGATTGTAATGTACAATAATAGAAATTTGGAATAAAATCAGTTTTGACATTTCTTTTATGCTCCCATTTGATTTTAGGTCCAAAAAAAATTATTCCTGATGTATATTTTAGTACAATTAAATAATTGGACCTCTACAATTTTTATGTGATGTTTTTGTGAATGAGGATTTATCTCATGTATTCCATGTATCCTTTTTAAACACTTCAACCATGAACTAAATTACCAATATGCATTCAACTTGCTTAGGCCTTATTTTGCAGATGGGACCAAGTTTAAGGTTATTCTAACACTTTGGAGATGTATAAAGGTCGACAATAAGAAAGGATACAGATAGACAATTCATCTAAGGCACAAATTAAATGATTAAAAACTTACAAAGGAAAAGAAAAGATCAACTTGTAAGGTAAAGACAAGAAGAAAAACTGTGACACAAAACACTATAATAACCAATACAAACTAAACAAATTCAGCATTGCATAACTTAAAAATTCAGAATTTTCTCAATATCTTTTTTCCTTTGGTCTTCCAATTGATGAGTTGTCAACCTTCTTGATTGGAATTCTCTGTACATACTACAAGTTACTAACAAGTTCCTTGGATGCCATGGATATACCCATGTTAAATTGAAGTCTTGGAATATTTTTGTTCTCAATCTCTTGATCCACATTCCTTGCATCTTAAAACTCACAACATGTATGAAGTCTGAGTGTATAGTATTATCAATTCATTATTAGTGTGCTGAAGGGATTATCAATATAGTTTTTTAAGTCATATTTTTCACCTACACTTGAGCATTGTTACATGAGTTTATTTTTTATAATTTTGTGGGGGATATCAATGGTTGTGCTAAATGTGTCAGACTGCGAGTGTGGTGAAAGGCCTTGTGTTTTGAAAACCTCACACACGGATAAGAACCCTGAGCGAAAATTTTGGAGCTGTCTACTTAGCAAGAAGGTTGGTAGTGGTAATGTATTTTATGTTTATAAAAAATGTAGATACTAGTCATTGTGGTATGAAGTAATGTAGAGTTGGTATTGTAGGGCGACAATGGCTGTGGCTACTTTAGGTGGGCAGATGATGTGTCATTTGCATATGTCCACCCATTTGTACATGTTGTTGATGAAGCTCATCGGTGTAGCTTGTGGTCTTGAGAGGCGGCTATGGCTGAGATTGTGTCAATGACAAAGACTGAAATAAAACTTTTATGAGGACTTCACAACATTTTAATTGCATTTATTTGTATTTTAATTGCGTTTGTTTGTTGGGATTATATGAAAAGATGAACTTTGAATGTATCCCAATTAATTTGAGATAAAATGTGGACATGTTAACTGGTTTACGATGTAGTACTATATATATGTGGTAACTTGTTTATAATGTTGTCATGTAAATTTTTTATATATGCGGTAACTTCTTTATAATGTTGTCATGCCAATTTTTTAGTTTTTACTTGGATATGACTTTCCATAGAAAAATATTAAAAATTAAAAAAACAAGCAACAAAATTGATAAAAGTTCAAAAATTAAAATTTGTAAAAAAATATTTTTTTTTATAATCTTATTTTTTTAAAGTTGATAATACATATTTTAATTTAAAAATATATAAGTTAAAAATACATATATATTTTAATTGAAAAAATAGCAACAAAAATAATAAGTTCAAAAATTAAAATTTGTAACAATATTTTTTTTTATATATAATTATAATTTTTTAATAAGTTAAAACTACATATTGTTCAAATTAATTAAAAAAATGAAAAAAAATCCTTATTCCAATTCCACATTATGGGATCCAAATGCAGAATAGGTTAATTCCCAGTCATCTTCTAGGTGCACCAAACAGGTCCAAACCATATTCCAACTTTCATTTTCAGGATTAATTAATCTGAGAATAGGTCCTTATTCTAGATAAATTAATTCCATGCACCAAACATGCCCTTAAGGAAAAACCATTATCATTATTGTTGTGTAGTGATGTCCCGCTTTTAGAAAATATCTTCAGGGCAGAACAGTTGCACCCGATGTGACAGTTTTTTGGGATTTATTAATTAAATTAAAAATCACAGACACTATTGTCAATGATTTTTAATTTAATTAATAAATCCTAAAAAACTGTCACATCGGGTGCAATTGTTCTGCCCCATAGACATGGCTCTATTTTTTACGCATGCATATAGAGCTAACTAGAGTTGAGTATAAAATTTCAGTTGTTCACGACTACACTTTTATGTAGTTCTAGGCTTTTATCTACTACTTTCCTATATTTCATTAAACTACTCATATTTGTATTAGCTTTCTTAGACATTGGTTTATTTAAAATTGACCATTGTGATAGTGTTTGAATTTAGGTTAAAATTAGATATATTTTTAAAATTCTATAAAATATTAATAATAATACAAATTATATAAAATATTGATAATAACACAAATTATTTAATAAAAAAAAATTTAAAATTGTTCTTATATATTTAAGAAAAAATGGGAACGACTAACATCCCCATTTATTACCGTAAAATTGTTAAGCTAAATTTTGCGTTAGCTATTTCATTTCTTGTTTATCATTTTTGGTAACATAGCTATGTTGTGTGCTATGGAAGAACAATGCAAAATTTTCCAGTTTTAGTTTTGTTCCCACATCCAACACAAAATAAAAAATTTGGACTAAATTTCCTATAAATACACTGCTCAAAAATTATATTTATCATTTAAGGCCTTCCATTAAGAGAACCCTCAAGAGCATTAATTTTGTTATGCAAGTCATCGACCTGAGCCTGGAGGCTAGAAGGGGTACTTTTGTCATCTTTAATAGGGCAAGGTAGAACAGTTACCAGGGGTTCACTACTAGCATGGGGGGGATAGCTACACACCATATTAACCATGTTGTCCAGCTGATTTAGGTTCATCGCAATCTCCATCAATTTTTCCTTAGACTCTTCCTCAAGTTCCTGAGCCTCAGCAACATAATCATCATCCTCCGTGCCCTCAAAATTTTTTTCTTCTTCTTCTTCGAGTTCATACTCTTTATCCATTTTTGACACAATTTCCTCCTCAATATTTTTTCCTTTAATATCTTTATTACAAAGATGAGCTGACCTTCTTTCCCCTTAGCTACCCTCATTCTTAGGTTCTTCCATACATTCCATTTCATGTTCTTTATCCTCCTCCTTATCAGTGTCTATAAAAGAACTGTTTCTTTTCACCTTTTTATTGTTTCTCTTGGCCTTAGAAGGGTTCAACTTAGTCGTAGAAATTTTCCTTTTCGAGGATGTGGTTTCAAGCTAAGTTTCCTCTAGGAGGATTCCCTTTTTAGGTGTATTGGGGTTTTTCTTTTTTCTAGAAGGATTGGTGTTTTTACCATTAGGGTTAGCTTTTATGGGGAGGGTATGAGTTTCTAAAAGGTCAATCTTGACTGTACTCATGGTCAATTTATTAGTGAGACTTTGTTAATGCTGAGAGTAAGAGAGTAGAGGGCTCCTAAAAGGGGACTTGTCAAATTCAAGATAATAGAGTGTGTAAATCAAGCCCTAGTGGAGAAGAGGAGATCCACCTTTGACAATGCTGGAATTAAAGGAGGAATAGAGGAAGAGGGTATATTAATCCTATGGCCATTTCTCAAATGGTTTAAAATGGGAAAATGATACCCATGTAAGACAATATACCTACCTTCCAAGATAAATACTTCATAACAAAGAAGAAAACAAGAGTATACAAAGGGGGCAGAGAGAAATGGTCATACCCATTATCATTCGCTGCAACCACCAACTTTTTCCTTTTTTGATAAAATTGTTTCATATAGAATTTGTATTCACCTGAGCTCTTCCTCACCACTTTGTCACCTTCACACTTAAGACCAGTAGCTTCAGCTATCATCTTAGGGTTCACCTAAAAATTAATGCTCACTATCATGACCTTTCCCTAGTGTCAGGAATTACAAAACTTCATAGATATAGTGGTATTATACCCCTTCATAGCATGGAAATATGATGTCATATCGCCTCTTTTGAAGATATCCCAAAGGTCAGTATTCTAAATACATTTATGATAATCTCTAGGCTCTAAACGCTTCAATGAGCCCCACATTCTTTTAATTTATGAGAGAATCGAGTATTTATCTGAGGACATAAGAGGCCCACTCCTACTAGCAACTCTAAAAAAAAAACCTTTTTCTTTCTCTCTACCAGAATGACAATGAAGTTTCTCAAACACTAGACAATTGTTTCTCAAACACTAGACAATTGTTTTTTTGGAAATAGTGGAAAGATTTGAAATCATACCCCATAATAATGACGCGACTGCTCTTAATCTTATGAACGATTTGGAAAATATTTTTTGGACTGTTAACAAGACACCTCACTTTATGGCAACCTTTAAAAAATAAATTGATTAATTTTCCCCTAACATGATCATAAATATGGTAATTATTATTTTGATCGCAAGTAATTTTCATTTTGAAGTGCTAGATAGATAGCCAACTAGCTTCAACATCCAAGTGGGAGTATTTAATGCCATTGGGGACCAACATATCTTTGATTATATTCTAAAACCAAAGGAAATTCAAAATGCCTTTTTATTTGACACAAAAATATGAGGGTTCATACCTATAGCCTAATTTACTATCATCACTTTAGTCGGGATATTATTACAAGTGTAATAATTAAACTTAGGACTTTCATTTTTGTTCGACCAATTATACAAATGAGTGTGGTAAAATCAATTATCCCTGAGAGCCATCCCATAACATAAAGCCAGGTAAGAATAATACAATTGAGAGGGGGGTGAATCAGTTGTATGCCAAATAATTAAAATTTAAACTGTAAACCAATTACTTAATGAAAATCTAAACACTTCAAGAACAACACCATAGCACAAGTATTTATTGTCGAGGAAAACTATATTAAGGAAAAAACCATGGTGGGAATTAGCACCTACAAATAATGCACTAGAAATATTGTATCCCTGTTAGGAAATCTAGCCCTATTAGGATTTGATTATTACATCCAGTACAAGTCTCTATTAAAGGACAAACCCTGTTAGGAGTCTTCTTAACCCTATTAGGAGTTGAATTAAATGATGAGCTCACTGCTTGAGTACACTGCCCAAAATGAAGGTTGAACCCACCTTCTGGATCCACTATCCAAAGAGAAGTATAAAAGTATACTTATAACAGTGAACTGGATGATAGAAACTTGCTTTGCCTATACAGTTCCAATGAAGTACATTACAAACATAATCACTACTCTAAATCTAGTGAAACTCACATCCACATGCTCATAGAATCCAATACATCCAATCCATAACTTTACACATCAAGACACTACTTTCCTTTATACAAGTTACAATAAGCAATTAGGTCAGCCTATTAAGACTTCCCCAATGCACAAACAATTACATAGACCCTTGCTAAGATACATCCAATACATTACACAATTATTTAACATATATTAATCATCAGTTACGCACCAAGATCCATAATTCATTCTCACCAATCATTAAGCACGTTACATCTCTGTAGTCGACCCTAAATAGGTGGTTACTAGTCCACACACCTCAACTAACATCATCAACAATACAATGACCAAATAATCGCAAAGAATGTTCTCCCATGTATATTCTATCATTCATTAACCTCACATACCATGACCCACTCTCGCATCCAAGTTATCCCAAAAAATCAAAGACCATCTCTGTCATAATCCTTTGTCACTGCTCTGTAACCAGTCTTCACCAAAAGAGATATAACACATGTAAATAACAACATAAGATCAAGTGACCTTAGAAATAAGGTATACACTCATCCCTCTACATAGATCCATGCTCACATACCATCACATGTCATACATTGTTCATACACATCTGTCAATCTCGCACGTACCTGTGATAACCAGTCTTACTAAATTTTTTAATGCATCCAACATAAACATATGTTGACATCAATGAAAAAACATGAATGTAAACACCTCAAACAATAAAAATTCCAACAATCTCCCTCTTTGGCATTGATGGCAACATATGTGAAAAATCATCAACCCAAAAGTAGTTTTCTTATAACAATCTTCTCAATATCATCTTCACAGCTCCGCCTAAGACAGTAGGGATTTTCCACTTATATCTCTCCACCTTTGACATCAATGGAAAAGGGTTCCACAACTCTTTTCCTTCTATGTACATTCCATCTCTACAAGGTGTATATTTTTCAAATATTCATACCTTCAACAAACTAGGTGCTTGATCACCCAAATATATTCTGTTGTGTTCCTATGATCACTCTCCTTGAGGAGTAGATCCAAGAATCAAGTCCAGAGAATAATATAGCTCTAATAACTTCTGGACCTCCTACATCATTTAGTTCTCACAAGGATGGGCTCTCACCCCAAGAATACCTTTGATATACTCAAAGGAATCCTTTGACAAAGCTTTAGTAAATATATTTTCTATTTTCTCCTTTGTACTGATGTACTCCCATCTGAATTCTTTTTCTGCAACCTTGTCTCTCAAAAAGTGATACTTGATTGAAATATGTCTAGTATTTGAATGTATAATATGATTCTTTGACATGTTCATTGTGCTTTTATTATCACAATATTTAACCACTGGCTCTTCAAAGGTTATCCCAATGTCCTTTAGCATATGGGTATATGGACGAAGATGGGGGACCAAAAAGGTGCCAAATTCATTTTTTGTGCCCAAAAGAGTATAGTGTGTACGCACTAAAGTGCATGCATGCTATAGCACGCACACGGTATGTAAAAACCTATAAAATTCAAAGAGCCACAAAAATGGCTCATTTTTTCCCCTAAAACCCATGACTCAGCAAAGAAGAGAACTTGCAAAGCGTGTACACAAAATGTTTTTCTTGTTTTCTTCATTAAATTGAATTAAAAATGGCTCCACGACATCATCAAGGTCAAACCAGAAGAATAGGTAAGTGAATCTACAACAGGTATACCTCTTATTTGTATTGAAATTTAAGTTTAATTTAAGTTTTCAATCAAATTTTATTGTCAAAGTTTCTTTGCTTAAATTTTAAGTTTGATTAGGCTTTTAAAATAGAATTTGTGTTAATTTCCAGGAAGAAATGATCTCCCTAAAGAAAACCCTAAACCAAATCCTCCATCTTCTCCTCATGAACAAATGAATATTTAAAATAACCAAGAAAATGAACCCCAACCACCTCCACCAATTGAGAAACCTCCTTCTGGAACATGTGAAAATTTGAATAAACAAATAGAAAGAGGGAAAACAGAAATAGAATATTTAATTAGGAGACTAAAAGATTCTATTGATACAAATCATACATAAGGGAAACACTTTCAAAATCATTAGAATTAACCTTGACCCACGTAGGCTCAGTTAGTGGGCAACTTAATTTATGGTACAAAAAAAGAGAAGAACAAAAAAAATATTATGCAAATAAATTATCATATAAGGACATTAAAAAGAAACAAATCACAAAAGACAACATTTGTAAACTATTTAAAAAGCCAGGGGAAATTGATACTCTTAGGACTACATCAAAGAGATTCACATTTCATTGGTGCTTGAATGAAGATATAAAAATAAAATTTTGGGACAAAAGATGGATGGTCTTTGATTCCCCTCGTAAAAATCATGACATTCCTATATATTACCTGAGGAAACTCTATTATGAGTTTGTCCTCAAGGAGGTACCAAATTATTTTGACTTTCTAGAATCTCAGGGTAGAGGCGGGGGGTCATCATTTGATAGACCTATGGCATGTTTTGACCTTAACGAACCTAGGGTGCCCAATGGAAATCCATAGGTGGATCATGTTAGTATTCTTTCCATTGTGAAGGAACATGTGGAGGTGGACACACTAGGCATGATTAGTGCTCTAACACAGACTCTCATTGGGTGTGCCACTCCTTTAGTCGAGGGTGACCATGGTCGGTCTTTTAGGGGTCATATTTTTGGTCTTGTGGATCCCTGTGCACATTTTGTATTGCCAACAAAGAGAAAGAAGATGATGGAATGATGGTCGATGATTTTCTTAATGCAACATATGACATTGATACACAGGTACATAAATACTTGCAAGTTCATTAAATTTATTTGATGAATATTTCATTTATAAATGAATGAATAATTAAATTAGTATCTATTGATTATGATAAAAATTCAGGGCATGAGTGTTGGTTGCAGTGGAAATGATACCTCGACCCCCTTTACACTACGTCAACTCCACAAGTATGTATCGAATAAAGAATTTTATTTAATACATTTAATTAAATAATGTAAATATATGAATGGTTGTCTCATAACTTATTGTACATGTGCATTAGTTGGTTGTTGGACCATCGACATTCGCATTAGACAGCAAAGGACATCATTCAAATTTCCTTGAGGTATTTTTATTTGCATGTTAATTTGATTTAATTGATTATATTTAATTAATAAATGACGGAATAACTAAATTATTAGACAAATTATGATCAAAATCCAAAGTCAAAGTGGTCATGGCAATGATCACATTATTTCACCTCACTTTGTGATGACATCATTGTGTCCACAGGTATATATGTAATAATGTATTATAATTAACACATGAGTGGTACGTTCTTATATGAATGGTTGTCTTATAAATTACCGTACATGTGCACTAGTTTAATGTTGGAGCTATGACATCGACACCGCACACTAAAGGATGCGGTGGCACCTTCATGGAGGTACCATTTATTCATTAGGGGGTTGTAAAAAATTATAGGTATTCTTGATAACTACATAATACTCTTGTTGTTTCATTTTCAGTTATTGACAGCAGAGACTCCTCCTGATGTTTGTGATACTTTGGATCGTGGTGTAGTTGTAGCTGTAGCTAGTTCTGAAGCACTGGGTGAGGTATGAAAGAGATTACTTATTTTGAATTGTTATTTTAATAGTTTGTATTAAATTTTTAATGATATTCATGTATGTATTTTAAATTTTATTTTGATCATTGTTGTAGGGACTCATTACTCCATATTGTCAGTGTGCCCCTTCAGGGGATGTACATAGTGACTATTTGCTAGTGGTAAGCGAATCTTCTATTTTATGTCATCATATAATTGAATTTTGAAGTATATTAGTTATTGATGTTTATACTTTTTATTTTGTCAGCTCAAGTTGCAGAAGAGTCTAGACAAGAGGACTAGTGAGCACACTCGGAAGACTACAACATCCACTGCATCTCCATCGACGCGACGATCAAAGACACCCTGAGATTTTTTTCTTCCCCTTGTGGAAAATGACTAGATTAGGGATATCATTATGCGTCAATATGGCATTAATGGACATATTTTTTGTATATTGGATAAGTGGCATGTTCTACATCCATTTGGCTTTCACGAAGCCAATTTAAGTGTATGGGATATATTCAATGCATGACATTATTGGGCATAGATATTTTTCTTCATGCCCTATAAATATATATAATTTATGTTTTAAGTACGAAATTCATGTGTCATATGTATTGATGTATATTAATTTATGTTTATGTGGATGTCTTATGCTTTGTAAATTGCTTATGCCTTATATTTATGCTTGCATGTGTATCTATGTATATTGTTACTGCATGAGTCATACTTTATGAGAATATGCATGTTTCATTTCATAAACCTAGAATCGTAATTTCCATTCCAACACCTTAAACAAGTTAAAATAGGTCATATAAGATTAAAAAAACATTAATCCTACCCAATTTTAGTCTTATTGGAGCATTTTAACCACCTCGACCTATTTAGGGCATTACAAGAACCTTAACGAATGCACCAGTATGGTGTGGTCCAGGACAATCAAGTGATTTGCAAAGCCTAAAAAGGTTATTCATAGCATTACTTGTCAAATTGAAGGTGTTGGCACAGACGGTTTGATGTCAGGATGAATGGTTTGAAAGATGCACAATGTTGCTCATTTCAACTGAGGCACATTGCAAGATTTGACATCAACCGAGATTGGGTTGGAAATTTCAAACGATATCAAATACCCTACAACTAAGATAGGTTATTAGAGACCTCTGTAACACAATCTCGTAGCACCTAACGGTTTGTTGATACCTCTACAATCTTTGAGAAATGACCCTCAAAAGATCGTTGCTCAATGATGCTTATTGCACCTTAAGGGACACTTCGGTCCGGAGGAACCTGGAATATTTGAGTGAGTCTGTGTATGAAACGAGGCCATTCCTAGCATTTACTTGGCCAACAAAATCTATTAGCATAGATGGTTTGAGGCCATGTTAAACGATTTGAAGGATATGTAATATTTCAAATTTCAACTAGGCAACATTGCAAGTGTTGGCATCAACTGAGATTGGGTTTCCAAATGAAAATGAATCTTCAGAAAATGAGATAGGTTATTGTAGGCCCCTGTGACATGGTCACATAACACTTGACAGTTTGTCGGTAACTTGTGCAAGCTCCAAGAAATGACCGCCTAAAGAACACTAATTTTGGTGCTGAGTGAACCTTTACGAACACTTCGCTCCAAAGTGGTCAGAAAAATTCAACCCACTTGGTGAGAGAAATGAGTTCATTCCTAGAATTTACCCTACCAACAGGAACTGTTGGGGTAGACAGTTTGAGGCCATGACAAACAATTTGAAAGATATGTAATGTTGCAACTTTCAACTGAGCAACATTGTAAGTTTTGACATCAACCGAGATTGGTTTACCAAATGAAATGAAAGTGAATCTCCAAAAATTGAGATAGGTTATTGTAGACCCTAGTGGCATGGTCTCGTAGTACCTGACGGTTTTCCTGTACCTCGTACGAGCTCTGAGAAATGGCCACCAAAGGATCATGGATTTTGGTTGTGAGTGCACATTTACGAACACTTCGCTCCTGAGTGGTCGGCAACATTCGACCCACTTGGTGAGTGAAACAAGGTTGTTCTTGGTGTTTACTCAGAAAACCAGAGCTGTTGGCGTAGACAGTTCAGGGCCATGATGAATGGTTTGAAAGATATGCAATGTTGTAACTTTCAACTAAGAAACATTACAAGTTTTGGCATCAACTGAGATTGGGTTACCGAATCAAAATGAAAGTAAATCTCCAAAAATTGGTAGAGGCTATTGTAGGCCCCCATGACATGGTCTTGTAGCACCTAATGGTTTGTCAGTACCTCACATGAGTTCTAAGAAAAAGGCCACCTAAAAATTGACAATTTTGGTGTTGAGTGCACCTTTAGGAACAGTTCATTCCAAAGTGGTCGGCGACGTTCAACCCACATGGTGAGCGAAATGAGGTTGTTCCTAGCATTTACCTGACCAACAAAAGTTGTTGGCATAGAGGGTTTTAGGCCACAACTAGTAGTTTAGAAACTACATTCAATTTCCTATAGATTCTATTCTAACAACTTTTTCACATAAGGTTGATAAGATGTTCAACTTTTTGTATGCCAAGTTGACTGACCTTGATTTTCTGATTTTTCATTGCCACTTAGGGCCATAGCTTGGTATACCATGATCCTACACATGACCAACTTTGCCGTGAAAAAGGTGGTTAGCTTAGTAATCAAGACTTCTCTGTTGAAATTTTTTGTTAGTGGTATGATCTCCTCTTTCGCTTGCACTTTAGTCTTGTAGGCAGGTGTCAAGGATCTAAGAATATTTGGGATCACTTCAACTTCAGTATATGTGCCTCCTGAGTTTTTGATTCCAGTAACAACTTTTGTAACCCTATATACATATGCTCTGATATTATCATCATCTCGCATCCTTAGATTCTTTGTTTTAGTCTTCCAATTCTGTAGTTTTTCCTGGTTAGTGTACTGGTCTCCTTCATATAGATCCTCTAGCCTTGTCCAGATCTTGTGAGTTGAATCAATATCTTTAACCTCTTTGAATTCTTCCTCAGAGAGCGTGCTTATCAGTGCTTCTGTTGTAACCATATTGCAAGAAAGTAATATATTTCTTTGTCAGTAGCATTTCCTAATTCATCTTTTTCCTTGATCGGTTCATCCTTCTTTGTAATCATCTAGTAATCAATTCCCAAGCAGATCAGATGAGTTCTCATCTTGTCCTTCCAACTGTCAAAATTTTCAGCATCAAATTTTAGACTTTCCTTCCTATAGTAAGCCATCTCAAAATCACCTGAAGTGGTTAAGCTTTCTCTTAGAGGACCCCAAGCTTTGATACCCATGGTTAAGAATAATACAACTGAGAGGGGAGGGGGGTGAATCGGATGTAAGCCAAATAATTAAACTTTAAACTTTAAACCAATTACTTAATGCAAATCTGAACACTTCAAGAACAACACCATAACACAAGTATTTGTTGTCAAGAAAAACCTTGTTAAGGAAAAACCCCGGTGGGAATTAGCACCCACAAATAATGCACTAGAAATATTTTATCCCTGTTAGGAGATCTAGCCATGTTAAGAATTGATTATTACATCTAGTACAAGTCCTTGTTAAAGGACAAATCCTATTAGGAGTCTTCTCAACCCTATTAGGAGTTAAATGAAATGATGAGATCACTACCCGAGCACACTGCCCAAAGTGAAGGTTAAATCCACCTTCTGGATCTGCTGTCCAAAGAGAAGTATAAAAGTATACTCATAATAGTGAATTGACTGATAGCAACTTGCTTTGCCTATACAGTTCCAATGAAGCGCATTGCAAATATAATCACTGCTCTACATCTAGGAGAACTCTCATCCACATGCTCACAGCATCCAATACAACCAATCCATACCTTTACACATCAAGACACTAATTTCCTTTATACAAGTTACAATAAGAAATTAGGTCGGCTTGTTAAGACTTTCCTAATGCACAAACAATTACATAGACCCTTGTTAAGATGCAAACGGTACCTTACACAAGTATTTAACAAATATAAATCATCAATTAAACGCCAAGATCCATAGATCACGCTTGCCAATCATTAAGCATGTTACATCTTTGTGGTTGACCCCAAATAGGTCTTCACTAGTCCACACAGTCTCAACTAAAGTCATCAAGAATCCAGGGACCCAAGAATCACAAAGAATGTTCTCCCATGTATCTTCTATCATTCCTTAAGCTTGCATACCATGACCCATGCTTGCATCCAGGTTATCCCAAAAACTCAGAGACCGTCTCTATCATAATCCTCTGTCACTATATTTTATTGGTTTTCCAATTCCAAAACTCTCCATTCCTACTTCTATTTTATAGAGAATATAGCGCTTTTCTAGGTCCTTGAATTTTTTTGTTTTGCACATTTCCCAACTGAGTTTGTTGTAAAAAAATGATGCCGTGGTATTTATACTCATTCACTATCTCTAATGAATTGCCTACAAAAAGAAAAATATTTTGTGCCTTTTACTTTTCAAAGAGAGGACTATCACTTTGGTTTTACTAGTGTGCACTTGCATCCGAACCTCTTGACAAAAAGTTTCAAGCACCTTCAAGTGTTCCTAAGGCCATGAGTTGTTTTAGCAATTAAAATAAGATTATTTGCATGTAAAAGTAACTTTATTATATAATTAGTCAGTCAAACTTTCTCTCCACTATAGCCTTGTTTGGCCATTCTTCTAACTTATAACTATATAGCCCAATCAGAGTTGAGAAAAAAAGATGTCAATGGGCCCTTGGTCTACTGATGAAGTTGAATGGTTATGAATGAGCCCACCAGGGATCAAGTCTTGCTAAGTGCAAAAGCTCTGACATCATAAGTGTCATGGCCAAGATCATGCCCCATGCAGATTTTGGTGGATTAGATACCCCTCAATCCTTGGCTTTTAGCAGAAGAGGTTCTCTAAACCTTCAAAAAAAGAAAAGAAAAATGTGCTTGTTTGACACCAATGTCACCTTAAAAGCACTTCGACATTCATAATTTTGATTATATTTTTGTCCTACCCATAAAATCTATGCACCACCACTCTAAACTCATTTCAAATTCCCATTCTTTCATTCTATACCAAAATTTGTTGCATGATATTGTATCAAAGACTTTACCGTCAAACTACCACAAGACTAATTGTCTTTACCAATTGAAATCTCGTATTTACCAGCTAAAATCGTCTGCTTTCCATGTGTAAATATTTTGGTAGCAAAGGAGATTGAAAAAGTTTGGACGTGGTTATTGTCCATGCAAAAAGTACCGTTGACCAAATTTAAAAAATGAAAAACACAATGGATTTTCGTGAATTTTCAGCATTTGTTCTTCATGATCTGCATATTTTGTGGTCGAAAACAACAAGAAAATTGTAAAAAAAACACTTTATTTTTGCAAATCTGAGAAAAAATAGAAATTAGATTTTTTATTTTTTTTTGTCTTTGATGCATTTTGCATGAAGATTAGCCACTGCCTAGTAGAATAATGCCTTCCAAGTCATAATAATGTTTAAATAAGGAGTAAGATTCTTCACCACTCTTTCACGCGAGAAGTGGATCTCACCCACTTTTGAACTCGTCAAATTCGGCGAGTCCTCTCCATATTGTATCTAAGAAATCCTCTCAAACTTCACAGGAAAGTTCCTACATCAATGTCAAGACTGTTTTCTAAAAGTATTTCTTCCGCGTAATCGTTTTCTGTCCTCGTCGATCTCACCGACTTTTAACTGTTCAAACACGCTTGGTCCTCTCCATTCGGTTTCTACGAAAATTCTGTAAAACTTCACACGAAAATTCCACCCTCCGTGTTTTAACGGCATTCGACTTTGCTTATCTCATCACTTTGAACTGTTGAACCTTCCTAGTTTCTCTCCTTACGGTTTCTAAGAAATTCTTAAGATGTCCACAGAAAACTTCCACTCTCTGTCGTTACCCGCATTCGACTTTGTTTATATACCCCCGATCAGTTTTGCGACTGCATATCTATTCTACTTTCTCTTTTGTGGCACGCTTGAGATCTTATTTGTTGTTCAGCTCTTCAAAATTGTTCAGAACAAGCGATGGAGATCTCTGTTCACAATCATGCTTCCACCTCCAAAGTCCTCTGCGATGTCAACGAGAAGTTTGATGAGTATCAGCCTCCCGCCACCAAAATCCCCTGCAGTGTCTACAACAAATATAATGTTTTCCTCAGCTTTCGTGGAAAAGACGTGAGGACAACTTTTGTGGACCATCTCTATGGAGCTCTCTCTGGAGCGGGTCTCACGGTTTTCCTCGACAGCGAAGAACTTGTGAAGGGCAAAGAAATCGAATCCAGCCTGGAAACGGCCATTGACACAAGCGACATATTCATCCCCATATTCTCCCAGCACTATGCAGAATCGACCTGGTGTCTGAAGGAGGCGGCCCAGATGTGGAGATCCAATG
Source organism: Thuja plicata (assembly GCA_018584345.1). Taxonomy (NCBI): domain Eukaryota; kingdom Viridiplantae; phylum Streptophyta; class Pinopsida; order Cupressales; family Cupressaceae; genus Thuja; species Thuja plicata. The sequence continues at coordinate 39,389 of MU226737.1, forward strand.
GCTTCATCATTCCTCTGTTTTATGATGTGAAGCCCTGTGATGTTCGTTACCCTCAAAGAGAGGGAGGTTCATTCGCAGAGGCATTCCAGAAGCATTACAGCCATTTAGATCGGCAGAATAAAGATAGAATTGATGAATGGAAGAATGCTCTTCATCAAATCTCTTCTCTTTCTGGTTGGACAAGGGCAGAAGAATTCGAGTAAGTGATTCAAGCATCCTTTTTTTTTCAATTGACCAACGGCAAATACCGTAGGAGAATTTTTGTTTGGGAAAAAACTGTTTGCTTATTAAGCCTTCAACATTAGTCTGATCTTCCTACTTCATACCACCACATCTCTTTGATAAATTGTTTTTTTTTAAATATTTTCATCTATTTTTTGTGGACTGTTTGCTAAAGTTGATTATAGCTGACTGAATATATTAAAAAATATAATCAAATGTAACATCCTATCCAGGCTACCAGAAAATAAGCCCCCTTTTTCCGCATCATTAATTTATGAATGTGGTCTCATAAGATTAATAGTTTTTCTATAACTTGCGTGGATCTAATTTGAGTTAAAAGAAACTCAATGATCATGGTCGTGGTTGCCTATGTTTCAATTGTTTTAATGGTGAAGAATTTGTCTTTATTGAAAGAAGAAAGTTTGAATCTTACAGAGCAAGTATATATACCTCGCATTATAAGGGATCTGTAAACGAAACAGTTCTATTCCATTCAAACTTCAATCCTCCACTCAATTGGATGTTCATTGTTGTAGGAGTGATCACGACTGTAAGTTTCTGGACATACTCTCTTTCAAGAACTTTTTACTGTATTTGATATTTCTTCATTGTACCTATACTAGATTATCGGTCCTCCTTGGATTGTGTAGCTTGGTTCAGACAATTTATTGATTTCTCCGAGATATGCCTTGGATTTCTTTCTAGTCCCTAAATCATTTTCATCCCTTGAATTATCTGGGCATGCAATTTCTGTACTTTTTCTTTTGTGTACCTCCCGATCATGCAGTTGAGTTGGCAATTCCCTTGTTTTTCTCCAATAGCAGGTGTTTTTTTATGTTGTTCGTGACATCTTCATTTACTCCAGGGTATGTGATCATGTCATTCCTTGATCCATCTAACTAGGTGAATTTCATCATTGTTTGATTTGCTAGCCTTCCAGTGTGGGTTTTTTTTTTACACAAATCTCCTCAAATTTGGACGCAGTTACTGCAATGTTTTATTGGCAGATCTTCAAACATATTATTCTTGCGCTCTTAAACTACTGACAGCTACCTACTCTGTTTTCCCTTCTCTTGACTCGGTTTGTCCCTATACACATCTGCGATCACCCATACATTTACATATTTGTCATATGAAACAATGTTTATAAAATATTTGGGTAGTTTTAATTCAGAAAAAGGTATTAATCTTTGAATATAAAACCAAGAATCTGAAACTTTTCTCAAGAAAAAATTATGTTACGGAAGTCTATCATATGGTACATTTGGAGTCAAGATTATTGTTTATTTCATTACCATATTTTATAAAATGTTTTATTATCTTTTTTGATTGAAAACATTATATTACAACTGTTATCTTTATATTGAAATGGTTATAAATTCTTATTTATCTCTAAACACAAATCTGATTTAAAATTACTCTAAACCCCTTGATTCTTGATAGTATGTTTTGCTCCTATTTGAAGATAAGACCTGTTCCATAATTTTTCAAATATCAAATAACTGTTAGAATTGACCAGTATAACTATCATTAGCTGTTAGACTTAACTATTTTCCGTGAAAAGATGATGTATTAATATTAGCCTCCTCTTTCAAATAAGGAACATTTCGAAGACATCCCTTAGAAATGCCTCTAAGCCATGTCTCTTGATCAATTTGGAACTACCAAGAATCTCCTACAATAAGAAAGTGAAAAGATGTGACAAAGTTCTTATCCTATTACCATCTTGCTATTGTCATCCTGTCATCCCCAAATCTTATCTTTTTGTCTCTCCGTTTCCCATTCCGAAACTCTACGCAACAAAGAGTAACATCCAAAAAAACAAAATTTATCATGAACAATAAATATTATCCCTGTCACTTAGTTAACAACTCCCAATTTTATTAGTTAACAACTCCCAATTTTATCCTGCAGTTTCTGAAAATTGGAAACGATAAGATTTACAGTGAAAGTCGAAGTTTTAGTTTTAATTTGCTATGACAAAGGATACCTAACTCGTATAAGTGTGTGTATCAATTGTAAGAAAACTGTTTAGGGTGGGTGCTTTTTTAATTTAAACTTATGAAACAAATTATTAGGCATCGGTTTAGCAGAAAATCAGCCTGATCATTATGTTTTCGTGGGGTGAAATTATGGCTTAATTATGTTGCTTTAGCCATTTATAGAACAAAACTAGACAAATCATTTCAATATCTAAATTATTGAGATGAAGCTCATCATTTTTGCTTTCTATTACTTTCGTTCACTTCATAGATTAACATACTTATTATATTGATTAGGACTTAAGAAGAACCAATAGTTCTAAGAGTTAATGATCAGCACCATTTAATTAGTGACTAGCAGCACACACCTGCGTAAGAAATTTGCATTTTATAATTACTCTTTCATGACATCAGCTTTATTACCCTTCAGATAGCATGACTGTCGTTAATGCATACATTTTTTAACTTTAGTAGTCAATATTGTGTTGTAATCTTCTGGAAATATTGAAGTTTTAAGTTTTTCCCTTTTCTTTTATAAATTCATAAAAATATTTAAAACTCTTTAACTGTAAAAACTGGAAGGTGATGTGCAGGTACGAAGGAAGAGTAGTAAGAAGAGTTGTGAAAGACGTTTTAGATACTTTGAAGATTAGTCTTCTGGATGTCCCTGAGCATCTTGTGGGATTCCAAACGAATATGTATGACCTACTAAATTTTTAAATCTAAGCTCGTGGCATAGCACAGTGAAAGTGGGAGTCAGCGGTATCGGCGGAGTCGGTAAAACAACCTTGGCCAAGGCTGTTTACAATACAATTTATACTGGGTTTGATGCTTATTGCTTTGCAAAGAAAAATACTACCCTTGTGGACTTGCAACGGGCAATTCTAAGAAGTCTGGCAAATTACCACGGAGA
>MU226737.1:60876-73073 GCA_018584345.1 Thuja plicata
TGGAGATTGTGGTTGAGGGTTTATGGGTGGTGAGGGTTGTTGAGGGTTTACAGGTGGTGATGATGGTGCTTCTACAGGGGGTGGTCTTTCATTTCATTTTTGTCTTTTTGGGTTGTTTGATGAATCTAGAATAAAATTAATAAAAGATAACAAAAAATTAATAAAATAACCTAATTTGATTACAATTGAAAAAAAAATAACAAAAACAAACAAACTTACCTTTGTTACGCGGCACCATTGGTTGAAAATCTTGATTAAATGGTGTTTTGTGCAAAACACGATCGGGTTATGCTACTGTTTAACCTCCTCCAGACTTCTGCTCTGCGGTTTAGGCGTTAAAAAATGGCCTAAGACGCGGGCTATTTTGTTTTTGTTATGTTTTTCATAACCCGATCGGGTTATAAAAAACTCAATGAGTCTCATAACCCGATCGGGTTATGAGAAATTCCTCATAACCCAATCGAGTTTTGAGGCGCTCACATTTTTTATAATATATTCTAGAGCAATTTCAAATTTTTAATAACCAGATCAGGTTATTGAAAATTTGAAATTTTTTTAAAGGTGTGTCCACTTTTTTGGTTCACAACTTGGTGCACACACCTAGAGCATACGTTTGCACGAGCTGTGGGGATATATGCAGGGGTCCGCAGAGTGAGCCTGACGATGATGGTGCTACCCATGGTGGATATGATGATTTTGGTGATGGCGCACATGGTGATGATGATGCTGGAACATGGGGTGGTGTTGGAGATGACATCACATCATATGTTGATTTTCTATGTGCAGATGACGATTAGCCTGCAGAGGTAAATTTAATTATTTAATTTATATACTACAATATTAAATTACATATTTATACACATATCAACCATAACATTTGGATTTTTGGTGAACAGAGGAGGGTTGACATGAGGTCATTCAGTGACCGTCATCCTATCACCTCCACACCTCGAGATCTCGGCGAGCACTTTCATCTAGATATATAGATGAGTACATTTAAAGTTTAAACAATTAAAACTTGAATTGATGATGTGTTTGATATATTTTGTAGGGTGCTTCATGTACTACTAAGGTCGGTAGGTCTTCATGCTCCGCCCCACCAGTCACTAAGATGCAGCCTCATATACCTGTAGTATGTTTTACATTCATTAATTTAAAGTGTTTATATGCTTACTATTTTATGTCTCCAACTTTTATTCATGTTTATATTTTCGCAATTGTAGGCTTTTGGATTCTCTCATGTTGTATCACATTTATGTCCTAACTCATCAGTGACACTGGCTATGCATCAGACATCTAATGTAAATGCTTATGTTAGACAATTGTGTTTTTGGAAATAGTGGAAAGATTTGAAATCATACCCCATAATAATGACGCGACTGCTCTTAATCTTACGAACGATTTGGAAAATATTTTTTAGACTGTTAACAAGACACTTCAATTTATGGAAGCCTTTAAAAAATAAATTGATTAATTTTCCCCTAACATGATCATAAATGTGGTAATTATTATTTTGATCGCAAGTAATTTTCATTTTGAAGTGCTAGATAGATAGCCAACTAGCTTTGACATCCAAGTGGGAGTATTTAATGCCATTGGGGAACAACATATCTTTGATTATATTCTAAAACCAAAGGAAATTCAAAATGCCTTTTTATTTGACACAAAAATATGAGGGTTCATACCTATAGCCTTATTATTTCCTATCATCACTTTAGTCGGGATATTATTACAAGTGTAATAATTAAACTTAGGACTTTCATTTTTGTTCGACCAATTATACAAATGAGTGTGGTAAAATCAATTATCCCTGAGAGCCATCCCATAACATAAAGCCAGGTAAGAATAATACAATTGAGAGGGGGGTGAATCAGTTGTATGCCAAATAATTAAAATTTAAACTGTAAACCAATTACTTAATGAAAATCTAAACACTTCAAGAACAACACCATAGCACAAGTATTTATTGTCGAGGAAAACTATATTAAGGAAAAAACCATGGTGGGAATTAGCACCTACAAATAATGCACTAGAAATATTGTATCCCTGTTAGGAAATCTAGCCCTATTAGGATTTGATTATTACATCCAGTACAAGTCTCTATTAAAGGACAAACCCTGTTAGGAGTCTTCTTAACCCTATTAGGAGTTGAATTAAATGATGAGCTCACTGCTTGAGTACACTGCCCAAAATGAAGGTTGAACCCACCTTCTGGATCCACTATCCAAAGAGAAGTATAAAAGTATACTTATAACAGTGAACTGGATGATAGAAACTTGCTTTGCCTATACAGTTCCAATGAAGTACATTACAAACATAATCACTACTCTAAATCTAGTGAAACTCACATCCACATGCTCATAGAATCCAATACATCCAATCCATAACTTTACACATCAAGACACTACTTTCCTTTATACAAGTTACAATAAGCAATTAGGTCAGCCTATTAAGACTTCCCCAATGCACAAACAATTACATAGACCCTTGCTAAGATACATCCAATACATTACACAATTATTTAACATATATTAATCATCAGTTACGCACCAAGATCCATAATTCATTCTCACCAATCATTAAGCACGTTACATCTCTGTAGTCGACCCTAAATAGGTGGTTACTAGTCCACACACCTCAACTAACATCATCAACAATACAATGACCAAATAATCGCAAAGAATGTTCTCCCATGTATATTCTATCATTCATTAACCTCACATACCATGACCCACTCTCGCATCCAAGTTATCCCAAAAAATCAAAGACCATCTCTGTCATAATCCTTTGTCACTGCTCTGTAACCAGTCTTCACCAAAAGAGATATAACACATGTAAATAACAACATAAGATCAAGTGACCTTAGAAATAAGGTATACACTCATCCCTCTACATAGATCCATGCTCACATACCATCACATGTCATACATTGTTCATACACATCTGTCAATCTCGCACGTACCTGTGATAACCAGTCTTACTAAATTTTTTAATGCATCCAACATAAACATATGTTGACATCAATGAAAAAACATGAATGTAAACACCTCAAACAATAAAAATTCCAACAATCTCCCTCTTTGGCATTGATGGCAACATATGTGAAAAATCATCAACCCAAAAGTAGTTTTCTTATAACAATCTTCTCAATATCATCTTCACAGCTCCGCCTAAGACAGTAGGGATTTTCCACTTATATCTCTCCACCTTTGACATCAATGGAAAAGGGTTCCACAACTCTTTTCCTTCTATGTACATTCCATCTCTACAAGGTGTATATTTTTCAAATATTCATACCTTCAACAAACTAGGTGCTTGATCACCCAAATATATTCTGTTGTGTTCCTATGATCACTCTCCTTGAGGAGTAGATCCAAGAATCAAGTCCAGAGAATAATATAGCTCTAATAACTTCTGGACCTCCTACATCATTTAGTTCTCACAAGGATGGGCTCTCACCCCAAGAATACCTTTGATATACTCAAAGGAATCCTTTGACAAAGCTTTAGTAAATATATTTTCTATTTTCTCCTTTGTACTGATGTACTCCCATCTGAATTCTTTTTCTGCAACCTTGTCTCTCAAAAAGTGATACTTGATTGAAATATGTCTAGTATTTGAATGTATAATATGATTCTTTGACATGTTCATTGTGCTTTTATTATCACAATATTTAACCACTGGCTCTTCAAAGGTTATCCCAATGTCCTTTAGCATATGGGTATATGGACGAAGATGGGGGACCAAAAAGGTGCCAAATTCATTTTTTGTGCCCAAAAGAGTATAGTGTGTACGCACTAAAGTGCATGCATGCTATAGCACGCACACGGTATGTAAAAACCTATAAAATTCAAAGAGCCACAAAAATGGCTCATTTTTTCCCCTAAAACCCATGACTCAGCAAAGAAGAGAACTTGCAAAGCGTGTACACAAAATGTTTTTCTTGTTTTCTTCATTAAATTGAATTAAAAATGGCTCCACGACATCATCAAGGTCAAACCAGAAGAATAGGTAAGTGAATCTACAACAGGTATACCTCTTATTTGTATTGAAATTTAAGTTTAATTTAAGTTTTCAATCAAATTTTATTGTCAAAGTTTCTTTGCTTAAATTTTAAGTTTGATTAGGCTTTTAAAATAGAATTTGTGTTAATTTCCAGGAAGAAATGATCTCCCTAAAGAAAACCCTAAACCAAATCCTCCATCTTCTCCTCATGAACAAATGAATATTTAAAATAACCAAGAAAATGAACCCCAACCACCTCCACCAATTGAGAAACCTCCTTCTGGAACATGTGAAAATTTGAATAAACAAATAGAAAGAGGGAAAACAGAAATAGAATATTTAATTAGGAGACTAAAAGATTCTATTGATACAAATCATACATAAGGGAAACACTTTCAAAATCATTAGAATTAACCTTGACCCACGTAGGCTCAGTTAGTGGGCAACTTAATTTATGGTACAAAAAAAGAGAAGAACAAAAAAAATATTATGCAAATAAATTATCATATAAGGACATTAAAAAGAAACAAATCACAAAAGACAACATTTGTAAACTATTTAAAAAGCCAGGGGAAATTGATACTCTTAGGACTACATCAAAGAGATTCACATTTCATTGGTGCTTGAATGAAGATATAAAAATAAAATTTTGGGACAAAAGATGGATGGTCTTTGATTCCCCTCGTAAAAATCATGACATTCCTATATATTACCTGAGGAAACTCTATTATGAGTTTGTCCTCAAGGAGGTACCAAATTATTTTGACTTTCTAGAATCTCAGGGTAGAGGCGGGGGGTCATCATTTGATAGACCTATGGCATGTTTTGACCTTAACGAACCTAGGGTGCCCAATGGAAATCCATAGGTGGATCATGTTAGTATTCTTTCCATTGTGAAGGAACATGTGGAGGTGGACACACTAGGCATGATTAGTGCTCTAACACAGACTCTCATTGGGTGTGCCACTCCTTTAGTCGAGGGTGACCATGGTCGGTCTTTTAGGGGTCATATTTTTGGTCTTGTGGATCCCTGTGCACATTTTGTATTGCCAACAAAGAGAAAGAAGATGATGGAATGATGGTCGATGATTTTCTTAATGCAACATATGACATTGATACACAGGTACATAAATACTTGCAAGTTCATTAAATTTATTTGATGAATATTTCATTTATAAATGAATGAATAATTAAATTAGTATCTATTGATTATGATAAAAATTCAGGGCATGAGTGTTGGTTGCAGTGGAAATGATACCTCGACCCCCTTTACACTACGTCAACTCCACAAGTATGTATCGAATAAAGAATTTTATTTAATACATTTAATTAAATAATGTAAATATATGAATGGTTGTCTCATAACTTATTGTACATGTGCATTAGTTGGTTGTTGGACCATCGACATTCGCATTAGACAGCAAAGGACATCATTCAAATTTCCTTGAGGTATTTTTATTTGCATGTTAATTTGATTTAATTGATTATATTTAATTAATAAATGACGGAATAACTAAATTATTAGACAAATTATGATCAAAATCCAAAGTCAAAGTGGTCATGGCAATGATCACATTATTTCACCTCACTTTGTGATGACATCATTGTGTCCACAGGTATATATGTAATAATGTATTATAATTAACACATGAGTGGTACGTTCTTATATGAATGGTTGTCTTATAAATTACCGTACATGTGCACTAGTTTAATGTTGGAGCTATGACATCGACACCGCACACTAAAGGATGCGGTGGCACCTTCATGGAGGTACCATTTATTCATTAGGGGGTTGTAAAAAATTATAGGTATTCTTGATAACTACATAATACTCTTGTTGTTTCATTTTCAGTTATTGACAGCAGAGACTCCTCCTGATGTTTGTGATACTTTGGATCGTGGTGTAGTTGTAGCTGTAGCTAGTTCTGAAGCACTGGGTGAGGTATGAAAGAGATTACTTATTTTGAATTGTTATTTTAATAGTTTGTATTAAATTTTTAATGATATTCATGTATGTATTTTAAATTTTATTTTGATCATTGTTGTAGGGACTCATTACTCCATATTGTCAGTGTGCCCCTTCAGGGGATGTACATAGTGACTATTTGCTAGTGGTAAGCGAATCTTCTATTTTATGTCATCATATAATTGAATTTTGAAGTATATTAGTTATTGATGTTTATACTTTTTATTTTGTCAGCTCAAGTTGCAGAAGAGTCTAGACAAGAGGACTAGTGAGCACACTCGGAAGACTACAACATCCACTGCATCTCCATCGACGCGACGATCAAAGACACCCTGAGATTTTTTTCTTCCCCTTGTGGAAAATGACTAGATTAGGGATATCATTATGCGTCAATATGGCATTAATGGACATATTTTTTGTATATTGGATAAGTGGCATGTTCTACATCCATTTGGCTTTCACGAAGCCAATTTAAGTGTATGGGATATATTCAATGCATGACATTATTGGGCATAGATATTTTTCTTCATGCCCTATAAATATATATAATTTATGTTTTAAGTACGAAATTCATGTGTCATATGTATTGATGTATATTAATTTATGTTTATGTGGATGTCTTATGCTTTGTAAATTGCTTATGCCTTATATTTATGCTTGCATGTGTATCTATGTATATTGTTACTGCATGAGTCATACTTTATGAGAATATGCATGTTTCATTTCATAAACCTAGAATCGTAATTTCCATTCCAACACCTTAAACAAGTTAAAATAGGTCATATAAGATTAAAAAAACATTAATCCTACCCAATTTTAGTCTTATTGGAGCATTTTAACCACCTCGACCTATTTAGGGCATTACAAGAACCTTAACGAATGCACCAGTATGGTGTGGTCCAGGACAATCAAGTGATTTGCAAAGCCTAAAAAGGTTATTCATAGCATTACTTGTCAAATTGAAGGTGTTGGCACAGACGGTTTGATGTCAGGATGAATGGTTTGAAAGATGCACAATGTTGCTCATTTCAACTGAGGCACATTGCAAGATTTGACATCAACCGAGATTGGGTTGGAAATTTCAAACGATATCAAATACCCTACAACTAAGATAGGTTATTAGAGACCTCTGTAACACAATCTCGTAGCACCTAACGGTTTGTTGATACCTCTACAATCTTTGAGAAATGACCCTCAAAAGATCGTTGCTCAATGATGCTTATTGCACCTTAAGGGACACTTCGGTCCGGAGGAACCTGGAATATTTGAGTGAGTCTGTGTATGAAACGAGGCCATTCCTAGCATTTACTTGGCCAACAAAATCTATTAGCATAGATGGTTTGAGGCCATGTTAAACGATTTGAAGGATATGTAATATTTCAAATTTCAACTAGGCAACATTGCAAGTGTTGGCATCAACTGAGATTGGGTTTCCAAATGAAAATGAATCTTCAGAAAATGAGATAGGTTATTGTAGGCCCCTGTGACATGGTCACATAACACTTGACAGTTTGTCGGTAACTTGTGCAAGCTCCAAGAAATGACCGCCTAAAGAACACTAATTTTGGTGCTGAGTGAACCTTTACGAACACTTCGCTCCAAAGTGGTCAGAAAAATTCAACCCACTTGGTGAGAGAAATGAGTTCATTCCTAGAATTTACCCTACCAACAGGAACTGTTGGGGTAGACAGTTTGAGGCCATGACAAACAATTTGAAAGATATGTAATGTTGCAACTTTCAACTGAGCAACATTGTAAGTTTTGACATCAACCGAGATTGGTTTACCAAATGAAATGAAAGTGAATCTCCAAAAATTGAGATAGGTTATTGTAGACCCTAGTGGCATGGTCTCGTAGTACCTGACGGTTTTCCTGTACCTCGTACGAGCTCTGAGAAATGGCCACCAAAGGATCATGGATTTTGGTTGTGAGTGCACATTTACGAACACTTCGCTCCTGAGTGGTCGGCAACATTCGACCCACTTGGTGAGTGAAACAAGGTTGTTCTTGGTGTTTACTCAGAAAACCAGAGCTGTTGGCGTAGACAGTTCAGGGCCATGATGAATGGTTTGAAAGATATGCAATGTTGTAACTTTCAACTAAGAAACATTACAAGTTTTGGCATCAACTGAGATTGGGTTACCGAATCAAAATGAAAGTAAATCTCCAAAAATTGGTAGAGGCTATTGTAGGCCCCCATGACATGGTCTTGTAGCACCTAATGGTTTGTCAGTACCTCACATGAGTTCTAAGAAAAAGGCCACCTAAAAATTGACAATTTTGGTGTTGAGTGCACCTTTAGGAACAGTTCATTCCAAAGTGGTCGGCGACGTTCAACCCACATGGTGAGCGAAATGAGGTTGTTCCTAGCATTTACCTGACCAACAAAAGTTGTTGGCATAGAGGGTTTTAGGCCACAACTAGTAGTTTAGAAACTACATTCAATTTCCTATAGATTCTATTCTAACAACTTTTTCACATAAGGTTGATAAGATGTTCAACTTTTTGTATGCCAAGTTGACTGACCTTGATTTTCTGATTTTTCATTGCCACTTAGGGCCATAGCTTGGTATACCATGATCCTACACATGACCAACTTTGCCGTGAAAAAGGTGGTTAGCTTAGTAATCAAGACTTCTCTGTTGAAATTTTTTGTTAGTGGTATGATCTCCTCTTTCGCTTGCACTTTAGTCTTGTAGGCAGGTGTCAAGGATCTAAGAATATTTGGGATCACTTCAACTTCAGTATATGTGCCTCCTGAGTTTTTGATTCCAGTAACAACTTTTGTAACCCTATATACATATGCTCTGATATTATCATCATCTCGCATCCTTAGATTCTTTGTTTTAGTCTTCCAATTCTGTAGTTTTTCCTGGTTAGTGTACTGGTCTCCTTCATATAGATCCTCTAGCCTTGTCCAGATCTTGTGAGTTGAATCAATATCTTTAACCTCTTTGAATTCTTCCTCAGAGAGCGTGCTTATCAGTGCTTCTGTTGTAACCATATTGCAAGAAAGTAATATATTTCTTTGTCAGTAGCATTTCCTAATTCATCTTTTTCCTTGATCGGTTCATCCTTCTTTGTAATCATCTAGTAATCAATTCCCAAGCAGATCAGATGAGTTCTCATCTTGTCCTTCCAACTGTCAAAATTTTCAGCATCAAATTTTAGACTTTCCTTCCTATAGTAAGCCATCTCAAAATCACCTGAAGTGGTTAAGCTTTCTCTTAGAGGACCCCAAGCTTTGATACCCATGGTTAAGAATAATACAACTGAGAGGGGAGGGGGGTGAATCGGATGTAAGCCAAATAATTAAACTTTAAACTTTAAACCAATTACTTAATGCAAATCTGAACACTTCAAGAACAACACCATAACACAAGTATTTGTTGTCAAGAAAAACCTTGTTAAGGAAAAACCCCGGTGGGAATTAGCACCCACAAATAATGCACTAGAAATATTTTATCCCTGTTAGGAGATCTAGCCATGTTAAGAATTGATTATTACATCTAGTACAAGTCCTTGTTAAAGGACAAATCCTATTAGGAGTCTTCTCAACCCTATTAGGAGTTAAATGAAATGATGAGATCACTACCCGAGCACACTGCCCAAAGTGAAGGTTAAATCCACCTTCTGGATCTGCTGTCCAAAGAGAAGTATAAAAGTATACTCATAATAGTGAATTGACTGATAGCAACTTGCTTTGCCTATACAGTTCCAATGAAGCGCATTGCAAATATAATCACTGCTCTACATCTAGGAGAACTCTCATCCACATGCTCACAGCATCCAATACAACCAATCCATACCTTTACACATCAAGACACTAATTTCCTTTATACAAGTTACAATAAGAAATTAGGTCGGCTTGTTAAGACTTTCCTAATGCACAAACAATTACATAGACCCTTGTTAAGATGCAAACGGTACCTTACACAAGTATTTAACAAATATAAATCATCAATTAAACGCCAAGATCCATAGATCACGCTTGCCAATCATTAAGCATGTTACATCTTTGTGGTTGACCCCAAATAGGTCTTCACTAGTCCACACAGTCTCAACTAAAGTCATCAAGAATCCAGGGACCCAAGAATCACAAAGAATGTTCTCCCATGTATCTTCTATCATTCCTTAAGCTTGCATACCATGACCCATGCTTGCATCCAGGTTATCCCAAAAACTCAGAGACCGTCTCTATCATAATCCTCTGTCACTATATTTTATTGGTTTTCCAATTCCAAAACTCTCCATTCCTACTTCTATTTTATAGAGAATATAGCGCTTTTCTAGGTCCTTGAATTTTTTTGTTTTGCACATTTCCCAACTGAGTTTGTTGTAAAAAAATGATGCCGTGGTATTTATACTCATTCACTATCTCTAATGAATTGCCTACAAAAAGAAAAATATTTTGTGCCTTTTACTTTTCAAAGAGAGGACTATCACTTTGGTTTTACTAGTGTGCACTTGCATCCGAACCTCTTGACAAAAAGTTTCAAGCACCTTCAAGTGTTCCTAAGGCCATGAGTTGTTTTAGCAATTAAAATAAGATTATTTGCATGTAAAAGTAACTTTATTATATAATTAGTCAGTCAAACTTTCTCTCCACTATAGCCTTGTTTGGCCATTCTTCTAACTTATAACTATATAGCCCAATCAGAGTTGAGAAAAAAAGATGTCAATGGGCCCTTGGTCTACTGATGAAGTTGAATGGTTATGAATGAGCCCACCAGGGATCAAGTCTTGCTAAGTGCAAAAGCTCTGACATCATAAGTGTCATGGCCAAGATCATGCCCCATGCAGATTTTGGTGGATTAGATACCCCTCAATCCTTGGCTTTTAGCAGAAGAGGTTCTCTAAACCTTCAAAAAAAGAAAAGAAAAATGTGCTTGTTTGACACCAATGTCACCTTAAAAGCACTTCGACATTCATAATTTTGATTATATTTTTGTCCTACCCATAAAATCTATGCACCACCACTCTAAACTCATTTCAAATTCCCATTCTTTCATTCTATACCAAAATTTGTTGCATGATATTGTATCAAAGACTTTACCGTCAAACTACCACAAGACTAATTGTCTTTACCAATTGAAATCTCGTATTTACCAGCTAAAATCGTCTGCTTTCCATGTGTAAATATTTTGGTAGCAAAGGAGATTGAAAAAGTTTGGACGTGGTTATTGTCCATGCAAAAAGTACCGTTGACCAAATTTAAAAAATGAAAAACACAATGGATTTTCGTGAATTTTCAGCATTTGTTCTTCATGATCTGCATATTTTGTGGTCGAAAACAACAAGAAAATTGTAAAAAAAACACTTTATTTTTGCAAATCTGAGAAAAAATAGAAATTAGATTTTTTATTTTTTTTTGTCTTTGATGCATTTTGCATGAAGATTAGCCACTGCCTAGTAGAATAATGCCTTCCAAGTCATAATAATGTTTAAATAAGGAGTAAGATTCTTCACCACTCTTTCACGCGAGAAGTGGATCTCACCCACTTTTGAACTCGTCAAATTCGGCGAGTCCTCTCCATATTGTATCTAAGAAATCCTCTCAAACTTCACAGGAAAGTTCCTACATCAATGTCAAGACTGTTTTCTAAAAGTATTTCTTCCGCGTAATCGTTTTCTGTCCTCGTCGATCTCACCGACTTTTAACTGTTCAAACACGCTTGGTCCTCTCCATTCGGTTTCTACGAAAATTCTGTAAAACTTCACACGAAAATTCCACCCTCCGTGTTTTAACGGCATTCGACTTTGCTTATCTCATCACTTTGAACTGTTGAACCTTCCTAGTTTCTCTCCTTACGGTTTCTAAGAAATTCTTAAGATGTCCACAGAAAACTTCCACTCTCTGTCGTTACCCGCATTCGACTTTGTTTATATACCCCCGATCAGTTTTGCGACTGCATATCTATTCTACTTTCTCTTTTGTGGCACGCTTGAGATCTTATTTGTTGTTCAGCTCTTCAAAATTGTTCAGAACAAGCGATGGAGATCTCTGTTCACAATCATGCTTCCACCTCCAAAGTCCTCTGCGATGTCAACGAGAAGTTTGATGAGTATCAGCCTCCCGCCACCAAAATCCCCTGCAGTGTCTACAACAAATATAATGTTTTCCTCAGCTTTCGTGGAAAAGACGTGAGGACAACTTTTGTGGACCATCTCTATGGAGCTCTCTCTGGAGCGGGTCTCACGGTTTTCCTCGACAGCGAAGAACTTG
>MU226738.1:7323-23688 GCA_018584345.1 Thuja plicata
ATTTTTGTTTCCTTGAATTCACCAAACCATAATTATTGATTTTGTTATGGTTCTCTACTAATTTTATTAATGGAGTCCTTTGTTTTTGACAAATCACAAACAGGACCCTAGGAGATTGAGATTAACTATCAAGGAAGAAGAGAGTTTTGGCTTGATTGCTAGAGGTGGAGATGATGTGGGTGTGTTTTTTCGAGTAGGGATGATAAATGCAGTGTATCATAATCCAATTAGGTCAATCAAATGGATACTACTATGTACAAGGCTGTCTTCTACAATATTGATACATGCTTCCAGATTTATTTTTTATACACCTACTTTTATTACGTAAAGCTTCAAATATGTTTTCAAATCAAACACCTATCGGCACATCCTTGCACCTCATATAGGTGCAAGTGCTAGTTAGGTGTTGTGGACTGGCATTTCATTTGTTAAAGGGTGCGCGATGTAAATAGATAGTGTTGTCGCGGTGTGGCTGCTTTTTCCACTATTTAGGTGGGGATATGTGCCGCGAAATTCTACCCGTTGAAATGACACACAATAATTCTTCGACAGGATATGGTGGGACATCGGGCGGAATGCCGGGCATAGATACGCTATCCTTTTATACTACAAAAATGGGAGCTTTTTTAGAATGGGAACAAATATTTTACAATTTTAAACATTATGAGATTTTTATTTGTTTTTTTTTTTTCTTTAATGCTCAAGAATACAAATATAGAAGCAGCAAAAAGCTACCGCATTATAACTCAATCTTCAAAGATATAGCATGCATAGTTTTTCTATAACATGTTAGGCAACAACATATATAATAGCAAGGTAAAGAGTTACAAAATAAACATGGAACTGAACCACATCATTGAGCATGATGTCCACTCTATTTCAATACTGAAAGAAAAAATCATAACATCGTCAATGCTGAAAGAAAGACTTTAAACCCTGTGCCATGACCACTTTCCTTTTGTTGAGCAAAAGCCTGGCATGCAGCTTGATTTGTTGAATCTGAAAATCAGTCTTCAAATTCTTCTCAGCCTCTATGATAATACCCCAAAACATGTCAAAACTACATCCTACTGCAAAGGAGTTTTAATGTCCTTTATTTTTCTTTGTCCATAATGAGCATACAAATACATGTTTAGAGGTTGTGAATGAGTTTTAATTCATTTTGTAATTAAATATTTAAATGCATACTATTCATGAAACAACCTTGGTATTGAAATAACCATTAGTTTACTGAATCACAAACTAAGCTTGCCAATTTTCAACAAGCATGCTTTTGTGAATAAAAGGAGGAGGATGCTTAATAAAACATAATATTCTGTGACGACAAATTTCAATGTATTCACCTGAAAAAGTTTGTTATTTTCCCTCTACTAACTAAACAATGAAATGGGTTATATTGTAAGGCTTCTCGCTCCTTTATGTATTTTGGTGCCCAGTTTCTTCGACATACTTGGTGTTATAACCCTTACTATTAAAACCTTTAAGAAATCATTTTAATTCCTAACTTGTGGAGAACCTCCAATAGTTTTTATTTTCATACCCTCTAAAGTCCTAGAACAAGTCCTTAAGCCCTTCAAAACTACCAATATTACTCGCAAATGGAATTTTAAATCACGTGTTTGATGTATTAAAGGGAATGAAAGCTTGTCAAAAGTTTCCATGTTAGAGAGAACCTCCCCGACCCTAATAGCTTCTAAAGGAACCCAATCTCTTGACACTTCTCTCTGATAGGCATTTTGAAGTTGAAAAGTACTTTTCGGAGAATTCCAAAAAACCCATAACTATTTTGGAGTTCTCATTCTCCCCATAGTTCTTGGTTATCTCCAAAACTTTGGCTCTCCTCCTTGTAGCCATCCTAGCAAACCTATTTATAAAAGTGGAAGCATAGAGTAGGCCCGTAATTTTTTTGACAAAATACATCAAGAAAATGTGGTCTCATGGATGTCAAGTGAATCCTCTTCAATCGCACACTCGACTGAGCACTGACATAAAAATCCCCTTCAGTCGCACACTCGCTGATGAAAAATGTCAAGTGAATCATCCACTGTGACTGAACGATGACTCAAAACATCCTTGGTCGCATACTCGCACAACAAAATCTTAAGTGAACAAACCATCAGCAAGTGAGAGATAATACACTACTTGTTCATTGAACTTCCTTTATTTGCACACTCGCTATGCAAATATAACTTGACCTTTATTACTCGTGAGTATGCGATAGTTCAAGCGTTTCCTTCATCACTCACCTGCAGTCCCAAATTCTTTGAGTGAAACTTCAATGTGACTGAGCGATAATAACATATAAACACTCATAGAGAACACGTCACCAGCTCACACAACAAAATACATTAGATAAGAACTTCAGTGAGTGAGAGGCGACTTATAGACAGAACTTGACTTGCGCAACAAAAGACACTGAATGAAAAACTTCAGCGAGTGAGCGATTGACCTAAAAATTTCCTCTTGTCGCACACTCGCACATTAAAAACTTTAAGTTAATACATCTCAACGAGTAATTGACAATACAACTTTTCAACTCACTCGCATACTCGCGGACTAAAAGGTCAAAAAATAAAATACATTGTGAGTATGCGACAAATAATTTCAAGACACTTCAATGATGACATTGCTCACTCGCAAGGTAAAACTAACATCTTAAAAGACTGTCACGACTGCGCGACTGAATAGTGACCAACTCGCTCGCTCACTCGCAGACCAAAATGGCTAATGAACCAAGACAAAATGACTATGTGACCAAGCATGAAAGATAATCGATTGAAGACTTAAACATTTATAAGACCTCTTTACATGAAAAGGGCAAATTTGAGGACAAAAGATGCGGGAAAAGACCACTGTTTGAAATATGAAATTTTTTTGAATATAGTGCTAACAGATTCAAAGGATTCAAAACAACCCAAAAATATAGTAAACTAGTGTAGTGAGTTACTGGGTGATATAACATGTCACGACCTTTTCGACGATTCAAACGATTTGTTAATCAAACACCCACTTCGAAAGTTATGGCCTTCAGAAGTTGGTTCTCTTGAAATAGGAAATGTAGAAGTGTTTTGAACATGTAAATGAGTTGAAAAAGGGATTTACACATTTTGGTGTGTGTTTTAACACATCACAGGGCATTTTTTATTGGAAATAAGATGGGCACCATTTTATAAGTGTTTTTTTAGCCCGTGGTTTTGTAATACTATTCGATGGTTTCTTACATTGCATTTCCTATATATTAGGTGCATGAGATGGAGGGTATGTGTAATAGTCTTATAGTTGTTCATTTACCTTTAGATCTCTAGTTGGTGATACCTTGATGTGATCTAGGAGCATCCTTGGGTCGTTGACAATCTTGTATCACCCAAATATATTTCCTTTCATTTTTGTTCATATTTTCCACTTTTCTAAGTTTTAAGTGGTGTTCCTTTGTTTTGGATCATCCGTTGTTGTGAACCTCAAGGTTGGTTCTGGACATCATGTTTTACTTGTCTAGGTTTGCAACTCATTTGGATACTTTGCTATGGAGATATTCTGGATTCATGGTCAGTTCTATGTGTTCTTCATGTTCTAACAGTCAGATAGAGTTTTTCGATCTTGTGAAGCAATTTCCCAATTGGTAAAGCTTGGTGACTCATATTCTGATGTTCTTGGATCTTTGGTCGACGTCTCTCTTGGATCATGCACCAATTCCACCTCTTGGCATTGAGATCTTATGATTTGGGTCCTGACCTATATTTCTACATGTTACATTTTATTTTTCTTGGGAAATGTAATTGTTATGGCCAACATATGTGGTGTGAAGGCTCTATATATTAAGGTATTTGATCTTTGTTTAGGTGGCAGTGGTATCTTAGAGTAGGATAACCTTTGGAAGGTTAACATTAGGGTTTAGCTTGAGATTTATGTTGTAAGAAGGCATGTATGCCAAAAAATTTTAAGTTGCATGTTGCAGGCCAATATGATGTAAATATTTGATTATGTGATATTACGAAGATCTGTTATAGCATTTTGATATATTGTCTATTCTTGTTTCTGAGATGGTTTTTTTGCTATGTTGACTCTTACTGCATTGTTTGGACCATATCCATTGGGGAAATTCCTTCCATGAATAAGTCAGATGGTATCAGAGAAAGGATGATATTCCTGTGTTAGTAGATCAAGTCCATGATCTTGTGAAGCACTAGTTGAATCTATTGTGGGGTGGCAGAGTGTAGATTTGGACTGTAATTGCAAAGGACTTGCGCAAGGGGATCGCACACGATATTTTTGTTGGTTGAGAACTTTGTTTTGGTTGTTGAAGACATATTGAGGGTGCACCGGTCGCTGAGTGGGAGGCAGAATACAAGTGTGTTTGATAGATCATTGAGTGAGAGGCAATTGAGAACCTTGTAATCAGCTCACTGAAGTTGAGGCAGTTGCACCTGAGGATTGGAAAGATGTCGCTGAGAAGGATGGACCCTGGGAGGTTAGAAAAATGATGGAGGACTTAAAGAATGAGATGAGGAATGAGATCCAAAATGATTTGACTAGATAGCAAAGGAATCCTAAGATTGAAGAAGAATTTGAATAGGTTGCTAAAGATATTGAGACTAAAGGAACTC
This sequence comes from Thuja plicata, assembly GCA_018584345.1. NCBI lineage: Eukaryota > Viridiplantae > Streptophyta > Pinopsida > Cupressales > Cupressaceae > Thuja > Thuja plicata. The sequence continues at coordinate 11,928 of MU226738.1, forward strand.
AAATCCATGCAGATAAGGAAAGATTGTCAAGGGCTATGACACAAGTAACTAAAAGTCACGGGATGGATGTTTATACTTTCTCTATTTCCTTGCATCCTGAGGATTTTATATATTGGATTGGTGAACTAGAAGATTACTTTGAGCTTGAATATATTACAGATCCACAAAGGGTTAGGTTAGCACAAACTAAGTTGAAGGGTCATGTTGCCTTATGGTGGAAAGAATTGCAGAAAGATAGAGAAGAGAATGGTGAAATGAAGATTACTAGGTGTAGGGTAATGGTTTATAGATTGAACACTAAATTCATTCCTGAAGATTATGAATTAGAATTGTTCAAGAAATAACAGTACTTGAAGCAGAAGGACATGGATGTGAAGGATTACACTGAAGAGTTTTACAAAATGAAAATCATATCTGGACAACGAGAGATATCTAGGGAGAAGATGGCTAGGTATATTAATGATATGAGATTTAATATTTAGGATGAGATGAGTATGTTGACGATTTCTATAGTAGAGGATGTTTATCAGTATGCATTTAAAGCAGAAGATAAGTTAAAGAGAAAATAGAGTAACCCTAGAGGGAAGCAAAAGCAAGTGAATAGCAATGGAAAGGAAAATAAAACCATTGAATAGAAACCAAATCAAAGGGTAAAAAAAGAGGAAATGGTAGAAAGGAATTCAAAGGTACTTATTTTAAATGTGGTGACATAGGACATAGAGCTTTTTAATGTTCTGGGGGATCTAGTAAAATCATGGATAGATAAAATCTTGTGGCACATGAGGAGAAGGCTACTGATGAACTTGTAGAGAGTGTAGCAGAGCCTAAGATGAGAGAATATCTTATGCTTAGGAGAGTCATGTTGAGTAAGAATGAAGATGAACCTATACAAAGGAAGAATTTGTTTAGGATTGTTTGCAAATCAGGAGGTAAATGTTGTAAGGGTGTTATGGATGGAGGTAGTGGTGATAATTTGGTATCATAAGAGATGGTGCAGAAGCTTGGATTAAAAAGGTTTAAACATCCTTGTCCTTATGGGATAAGTTGGTTTTTAGATGAACATATGGTAGAGGTGAAAGAACAATGTTTAGTGAACTTTAACATTGGACCTTATAGAGATAATATATTGTGTGATGTGGTATCTATGAGTGTTTGTCATATTCTATTGGCCAGACCTTGGCAATTTGATAAGGGATCTATCCATGATTGCAGAAGTAACTTGGTCATGATAGAGAAGGATAGATAGAAGTTTACTTTGTTTCCCTTGAAGGAGGCAGAGGGGAGGAATGCAAGGAATTTGAGTATTGTGAAGAGATACTACTCGGAGAAGCATAATATAGAGGTTGATATGGATTTGAAGAATAATCTTAAAGGCAGATCTGAGAATAGGTTGGTATTAGATAACAGGAAGGGTAAAGTGAAGCATCATAGGAATTTGGTTGTTGATGATATAAAGTCTTGTAGTAGAGCTAAATCGGTTGTGTGAAAGAAAGGAGGTGGTGGTAAGAATCCTGATGTTGATGTGAGGTATAATGATAAATTAAGTGCGGAGCAAAGGAGGTTAATGGATATCATCGAAGAAAGAGAATTGTAGAGAAAGAAAGTTGCAGATAAAGAGGATATTTGGCTTAAGAATGAGCATGGGATTTATGTCCTGAATCTTGCAAGATGTGCATAATTTCCTCTTGTGGAACATCTTCTTCTCACTAGGGGTGTCTTATGAAGGAGCATCCTTGGGTCGTAGGAAATATTGCATCATCCAAAAATACTTCCTTTTATTTTTATTTATGTTTTCTAGTTTTCTGAGTTTTTAGTGGTGTTCCTTTGTTTTGGATCATCTGTTGTTCTTAACCTCAAGATTGGTTCTAGACATCATGTTTTACTTTTTTGGGTTCGCAACTCATTTTGATACTTCACTATGCAGATATGTTGGATTCATGGTTAGTTATGTGTGTTCTTCATGTTCTAATGGTTATATGGAGTTTTCCAATCTTGCAAAGAAATTTCCTGATCAATGAAGCTTGGTGACTCATATTTCAATGTTCTTGGATCTTTGGAAGACATCTCTCTTGGATCGCGCATCATTTCTACATCTTGGCATTGAGATCTTATGATTAGAGTCCTGGCCTATATTTCTACATGTTATGTTTTCTTTGCCTTGGAAAATGTAATTTTTTTGGCCAATATATGTGTTGCGAAGGCTCTATATATTGAGGCATTTGATTTTTTTTGGGTATTAGAGGTAGCTCAGAGAAGGATAGTCTTTGGAAGGTTAACATTAAGGCTTAGCTTGAGATTTATGTTACAAGTTGGCATGTGTGTTGAAATTTTGTAAGCTACATGTTGCAGACCAATGTGATGTAAATAATGCGAAGATCTTTTATAGAATTTTGTCTGTCTATTCTTGTTTCTGAGTTGGTTGTTTCCATTGTGTTGACTCTTGTTGTATGGTTTGGACCATCTCCATTGGGGAAACTCCTTCCATGACTGTGTCATGATGAGAAGCTTGCTTTGCTAGTATATTGTAATTTGTTATTGATTTCTGAATAATATATAATGTGGCTTTTTGGAGTGTGGGGTTTTTCTACTAGTGATTCTTTTGTAAGTGGGATTTGCACTCCAAATCACTCTTAGTATCAGTTTGAAAAGATTTGATGGCTAGTTGTTCATAAACGAAAAAAAAATTAGCAAGTTCCAGAAGGGACATGACTAATATGTGATATCCGAAATTGATTTTAAAATTGGTTATAAAGTTTATGTCGATATTATTTAAATACTTAAATGATTTATAAGTGTCAAATGATGGCAAGCACCATGATTTTAAACCAGACATTGAACTTCAAAAGTTTAATAGTCACTATTAATATATGGTGAAGGAAGAGAAATAATTGAGCGGGAATAAATCATTTGGGACTTCTTTTGGCACAAAGATAAAATCCTAAAACCTTTAGGGCCCGTTTGGGTACTGGAATACCATATCCTAGATATGGTCAATTCAGGAAGATGCTACATATTAAGGAAGATGATTATCCTCAAAATGAAATCCGAAATATGGTCTTACCCGTTTGGTTCACCTGGAAGACGAATGAGAAGATGCATAAGGAATTTTAATTCTTTATTTTTTGATTTCTTTGAATATGGTGTGTATATATATACATGTATATATACATGTGTGTATATATACACACATGTGTATATGTGTATACATGTGTATATATACACACATATATACACATATACACACATACACACATGTGTGTGTATACACACACATACACACATTTGTGTACATATACACACATACATGTTAATCCCTAAGTTCTATTGATGATTAGTGACCCACACTTAGTCATTTACTTAGGCAATTTTAGTTGGTTATCACTGTGGCCGAGCTAAACTTTCAAGGTCGAGCAACATTTCCGAGCAAGTTTTAGGTTGCCGAGTTACATCATGCCGAGCCGAGTAGAATATTAAGTGTCGAGCATCAGAGATGTGTTGTGCCAAGCAGAACAGTTTTTGCATACATGTCAGGATTAATTTAAACTTTGATGTAAACAGTTTAGGCTGAATTGTATGAGATCTGAGCTGACATTTGTACGCATTTAATATTTGTCTACTGAGTTAATTTCACATTTAATTGTTTTATACTATGAATGGCATGGAGCCAATCAGGAAATCCGTATGCATTGGAGGTATAAACAATAGATCTTGATCGTTGATCTAGATCTCGCTACTAGATCTGAAAAGATATAATAAGATGGCTTCTAACCCTAAAATTGGGAGTGAGTAAAAAAGAAAGAGATACAAAGAAGGGTTGTATGTTCATGAGAGATGAACAACAAGTCATTTTAAGAAGAAGCCTAAATCAAATAGAATGACAGAGTAGTGAAAAGCAGAGTAAAGACATATCAGATTGAGAGATCACAGAAGTTATTGAAAAGAGAAGACCTGTCATCAGCATCTGAGTGCATAACAAAGGATCACTACTTGGAACATTCTAACAGGTGTATCAGGTTAAATATCTTAACAGAGTGGTTTTAGCAGACTGTTTTCAAATCTCTTAGCCGAGTGCTTACTTTACTGTTAGTTGAAATCCTTTAACAAGGTAGATTGTAATGATCTTTAGTTCTTAACATAACAGACCTTTAATAGATTGCATATTGCAATCAAACTTTTGTAGCCCTAACAGGCACACTTTATTGCTGCAGTAGTGAAGATTTCATGGGTGTCATCCCCACCCCAATTTTACCTATTTGGGTTTCTAGGTTACCAAAATTCTGTGTTATAAGTTTCATATTTGATGTTATGGATGCTATCTGATGTTTGGTTAAATTCATATATGTATGAATGTGGATAAATTTGTTTTAAGTGGTTTAGTTTGAAGATCTGATTCACCCCTCCCCCCTCTCAGTATCTTGCTTTCCCATTCTTGTACTTCCAACAATTGGTATCAGAGCGCAGTTCACCTACAAAAGCTTTGAATCAGCTTATGAGTACAGATCTTGAGATGGAGGTTTACAAGTTGAGAAAAGTCATTGAGAATTAGAAGATTGAGATCTAGCTAGCATTACATCAACTTGAGATAGCAAGACATGAATTGAAGAAATCATTGACATCTAGGAAATATTTGGCCAAACAAATGAATGATACTCATTACCAGGAAGATGACACTGCAAATCTATTTCAGAATGAAGATTCTACTGAGAGCGATGCAACAATTGCAGATCTACTGGAAAACAACAATGCACTGTGTGAAGAAGTTAGAAACTTGAAAAGAGAACAAGAAATGTAGACAGTAAGACTATGTGAAGTATTGGAACAAAAGAAGAAAGCTGAAGATGAAAAAACTATGGCAGAAGAAGACAAAAGAGTGATATCTGTCAGACTTGATGAAAGGACACATGATGTGTAGATGATGACAATCAATCAGGTTGACATGGAAAAACAACTGCTACTTGCAAATCAGGAGATTAGTAGGAAAGATATGGAAATGATAAATTTGAGATTTGAGAACAATCAATTGAAAGATGATCTGAGATCTGAGAAGGAACTTAATGAAAGGTTGAATAAACCTAATGAAGCTTTGACTCATTTTGAGAATCTGAAGGAAGCATCAAGAAGGTCAAAGGATTCTTTTGGATTAGGTCACATGGAACCAAAGATATCTGATGAGATAGGAGAATCATCTAAGAATGGTGAAAAGAGGAATGCAAAGAAAAGCACAACAAGCCTGTTTGCCACCACTGTGGAAAACTAGGTCATACAGAAAAAATTTGTCGAAGCAAGAAAGGTAAGTCCAATCCTAAACCTAAGTTTAATGGTTAATGTTTTAATTGCAAGAAATTTGGACATAAAGCACATGAATGTTGGGCTGAAGCAAGTAATGCACCCCCCAAACCAAGATTTAATGGTTATTGTTACAAGTGTCAGAAACATGGTCATAAGGCACAAGACTGTAGATCTAATGCTAAACAACAATGGACATCAAAGACACAAACAAAAGCATCTAAGAGAGGCAACACTTATAACTTGGATTATAATACAAGACAGAGTTTTCATTACAGTGAAGAATATGGACATGCACCTGAAGATTGCTTAAAGACACATGTCAGAGGGAAATCTAAGAGTTGGATGAATGGAAGCTTAGTCTGTTTTAGTTGTTTGAAGATAGGACACACTAAGAGAGAGTGTAGGACAAGAGTTCCTTCTCCTACTATTGAAGAAGTGAGAGCACAAATTAACCAGACGTGGGTAAGGAAAATAGAGCCGAGCAGCAGTGAATCCACTAAAGCCGAGGTCACCCAATCCAATGGATCAGGTGATCACACCATCTCCAACTAAGCAATAGAGGTATGTAAGGAACTGCATTCAAATTTTAAGTCTTACATCAGTTCCTAATATGTAAATGTGCCAAAGTTCATATCTGCATATGATAAGATGTACCAGGACATGTTTGTGACAAGTGCCGAGAAGAGTTACCTACACTATAGGTGCCGAGTTGGTTCGCCGAATAAATTGTGATGGCCGAGTGTGGTAAGACGAGTGGTATGCAAGTTGTGTTAGTCGACCAATGACAGTTGGCTTGCACTAACCTAACGGGAAAAATAATTAATGCTTACCTACCTTGACCTTTCGAGTCTATATATGGACGAATGGTCTATTATTCACTTTTACCTTGTGATTTTCAGCATTTACAGAGCGATCAAAGAAGTTGCAGATTTGATCTTAGCGAAGTTTGTTTTGATAATTTCGTCAGCGTGCCGTCAGCAACCCTAAGTTGAACAGTGCGAAGTGATTGCTTGCCGAGGTACTCTATTCTTCATTCTTGAACCCTAACTTCAAGAGATTATGGTTGCAAGTTCTTCTGCACCAGTCAAGGGAATGGATGAGGATCTGAATCAAATTAAGCTAGTAAGGAGTGATGCATGCGCACCACCAAACTTTTGTGTCATTCCAGAAAGTGCAATTTTGAGTGATTTGAACGGAGCCCTTTCATTGATCCCGCCAAAGGTACTTATGATTCACAATGTTAGATCTTGTTACATGGTTAAAATTGGTGAAGTGGGAAACAGTGAATTGAGAAATTCCTATGACAAGTTGTGTGAGAATGGAATTCTGAAAGACAAATTCAAACATTTATCTGACAAAGGGTTAACTCGTGCCCTATATTTTCTAACAGAATTCAAGGATGAATGGATTAAGGTTGTCCTAAGCCAAGTTCATAATATGCATATGTGGCTGGACAATGGACCAGTAAAGATCACAAAAGATATTATCTAGCAAGTTATTGGGTATCCTGTTATCAGTCGTAAATGAACTATGAGAGACCAAAGCAAAGAAGAGATAGCAGCTAACACTGGAGCTGTTTGGAACAACAGAGGAATGACTATCTCTACAATTATAAACTTGGAACTTGATTTTGGAGTGAGATTGATTGCTCACAAGTTCTATCAGTCGAGCCGACTGGATAGTGTTTCATGTACAGTCGTGGACCAGGCATGGAAGATAGTAAAAAAGAATCACACCTATGACCTTGCCGAGCTGCAGTTGACACAACTAGTTGATAACTTACTATCAATCAGGAAAGCCAAAAGCTCATCATGTAAGTTGGGCTCTTTGTTAATGTGTATATTTTTCTATATACAGAAGTCATTTCCTACAGTAGGAAATATTGTCTGGAAAAAGGATAGACCCATCACTTTACAGATTAGTGAATGTGTTCATAAATTAGGCAGCAATTTCAATGGTATTATGGGAAGTTATTTTGTGGAATTCAAAAAGAGAATGAGGTTGAGGACCAGAATTCCCTATTCACTTGTGGAGAAGCACTATGATGAGATATGTTTCTTAGTGGATACAGACTACACATATATTCAGGTTGTGACACCTAGGGTATCATGGCTGGAGTCATTTCCCTATGAAGTTAATATTGATGAAGCATCAGAAGCTATCACAGCACTCCAAGTAGAAGAGATTGATACTAAATCTAAAAGATTCATAAATTTTGATGAAGCTAAGGCAAAGATTTTGATGAATCTTAAGGCAGGAACCATGGAAAGAAAAAGGAAAAATATTGTGAAAAATCTGAAAAAGATGGTTGGCTTGTTGAGTGATGAAGAGCTAGAGGATGCACCTCTAAACATATCTACTAGACAAGGAGAAGATGTATTTGAGGAACGAGAAGTAGAAGTCAGTGAACCTGAAGAAGAGGTCACTGCTAAGGCAAAAGGGAAGAGGCCAGCAGTAGCAAAGGTAACAAAGTCGAGTAAAGCAAAACCCAGAGTTACCCCTCCCATTGTAAATCATCCAAGGACAAGGGCATCTGCTGCCACATCACTAGTAGAATAGACTCAAGTCTATGCAAAGAAGATTGGAGAAAGTAGTTCTGGATCGAAGACTAAATTTGCAACAAAGGTTGTGCCAAGCCTACAAGTTAAAAGACCAAGAAGAAAACTACATTTGGATCCAGAAAGTGATGAGGACATGACTGAAACTGATGAACCCAACAACATACCAACAACATCATTCAAGAAACCTACAGATATTGATGAGGTATGTGAAAATTTGAGAAATTCTACAGGGTTATCTGGTTTTAAGTTTATAAGGTATGAAAAATTGAAGGTAGGAGACAAACATAAGGTTCAGGAAGCTCTCCTAGACATGATGTGTAATTTCAAATTAACCCCTACATCAATAGGAAACAATGTGTCAAGTGAGTTGTATGAATTTCTATCTGGCAAGTGGGAATTTGCACTCACAATTGAGAGACAAATTAGGGAAGGCACTTTAGCTCAAGTCATTCCTGAGCTAACCAAGAAACAGAGAGCAAAATTTGTTGAAGAGTATAAGCACAAATTTTTACCTAAACAGAGAGGTTATGCTATCTTGAAGAATGGTATTGAAGGGATAAGTACAGTAGAGTACTAGAATTTGGAAGGAATTTTTTGGACTGATTGTTTCAAAAGAAAAGAGAACTGATGAAGGAACATCTGAGCCAAAGGATAAGGAAACTGAATCCATCCCTGTACCACATATATCAATAGTTCACATTTCAACTGAGCCTGAGAAGACTAGGATAGATGCACAAGATCAATCAGATACAGTTAACACTGTTGATCTGACTATTAACAGTCCAATTAATGTGACAATTGATGACTCTAGAAATCTGGATGTCGAGGGTCAGGATGAGCCGAGGGACTCAACTATTGAATCACCTATCAAGGAAACTAAGGTTGAAGAAGAGAAGAGTACAGAAGAAGAAGAAAGAACTCAAAATAAATCTGAGGATAAGGATGCTCAAGATGAAGAAGAAAAGGAGAAAACAATTGAACAAGAGGTAATTGTACAACATTCACCTATTTTAGAGGTTGTAAAATCAGTTCTAGATAGTAGTGAGGAGATGAGAGATACTAACAGTGAGCCTAAAGAACAAGAGGCAGTGCAAGTGTTGGTTGATCTACCACACTCTGCATCATCAACTCCCACTGGTACTAAGACAGGAAGTATGCCTGATCAGTATGAAATTTTGATTGAACTTAAAGATGCAATGGTGTCAACTACTGAATCTAGAAAAGGTATTGTAGAAACGAAGCCGAGCAGTAGTTCACCTGAATTCAAGAGGAGGAAAGTTATGAGGAAGAAGTCTTCGATTCTAGATGTCACATTAGATGAAGTTATTGTGATTACACCATGGGATCCCAATGTTTTGTCTTATGAACATATTGAGACTCTTCGGGAGTTACTTAAGAGGAAGAAAAGACATGAGGAACTGAAAAGGGAGCAAAAGCAAGTGTTACATGACATAAAAGATATCTTTGTAAAGGCTTTTGACATGGAAGATGAGAACCCTCAAGCCCCTATTCTTGAACAATTAGTTCACATTGTGCAAAAGGTAAATGATGACAATATTGAAGCAAATGAGAAACTGTTGCAATGGTCCGAGAGGAAATTTGAGAACAAGGTACTTGCAAAAATCTCAAAAGAGATTTCAGTAAAATAGGTTGAACTTTCTTCTCTGGGAGAAATTTTAGAAGGAGTTGCAACAAATTTCTATTCATTGTATAAGAGGTTATCTGATGTTGAATTCTTCACAAATGATAATCAACAGGCTTTAGAGAAATTGTAACTAGACCTAAAGTCAACTGGAAGTTCACTGAGTATGGATGCTAGCACTAGCTCCTTACATTTTAACAAGCCGACTTATGCACAAAGGAGGATAGCCAAGCTCATGGCTGAAGATGGTCGGATTAGGACCAAGTTGATTACTATTCAGACAAGTCTGATACCTCATCTGGAGGTCATTCAGAAATTTTTTTTATCTGCAAACGAATTGATTAAGAGAGACTCTCATCTCTCAACTGCAGAAAGCTTAGTAAGTCTAGCTGCCGAGATAGAAGTGAAAATAGAGGTTATGAAGTTTGTCAAGGACAGTTGGGACTCTACATTTGAGTCTACCTTACAACTTCATAAACAATTTTTGGACAAGTATAACTTGACCCCACCAGCCATCAGTGACAAAAATAAGGGGGAAATTGAAAGGACTAACAAGGATACAACATAAAGGAGATCAGAACAGGTATCCATGTAAAAAAATTTGAAGGCATGTATACTATGTAAAGTTTTGTATATAGTATGATGTACATTCCTAGGGGGAGTACAGTGTGTACTTAGGAAATATTTTGGATGGAATGAATTGTAATGATAAGTGTGTTTTTTCCACCAATATCAAAGGGGGGATTGTTGATCCCTAAGTTCTATTGATGATTAGTGACCCACACTTAGTCATTTACTTAGGTAGTTTTAGTTGGTTATCACTGTGGCCGAGCTAAACATTCAAGGCCGAGAAAGTTTTAGGTTGCCGAGTTACATCATGCCAAGCCGAGTAGAATATTAAGTGTTAAGTGTCAAAGATGTGTTGTGTCGAGCGGAGCAGTTTTTGCATACATGTCAGGATTAATTCAAACTTTGATGTAAACGGTTTAGGCTGACTTGTATGAGATCTGAGCCGACATTTGTACGCATTTAATATTTGTCTACTAAGTTAATTTCACATTTAATTGTTTTATACTATGAATGGCATGGAGCTAATCAGGAAATCAATATGCATTGGAGGTATAAACAATAGATCTTGATCGTTAATCTAGATCTCGCTGCCAGATTTGAAAAGATATAATAAGATGGCTTCTAACCCTAAAATTGGGAGTGAGTAAAAAATCAAGAGATATAGAGAAGGGTTGTATGCTCATGAGAGATGAACAGCAAGTCATTTTAAGAAGAAGCCTAGATCAAACATAATGACAGAGCAGTGAAAAGAAGAGTAAAGACATATTATTGAGAGATCACAGAAGTTATTGAAAAGAGAAGATCCGTCATCAGCATCTAAGAGCATAATGAAGGATCACTACTTGGAACATTCTAACAGGTGTATTAGGTTAAATCTCTCAACAGAGTGGTTTTAGCATACTGTTTTCAAATCTCTTAGCCGAGTGCTTACTTTATTGTAAGTTGAAATCCTTTAACAAGGTAGATTGTAATGATCTTTAGTTCTTAACAGAACAGACCTTTAACCAGGTAGATTGCATGTTGCAATCAAAATTTTGTAGCCCTAACAGACACACTTTATTGCTGCAGTAGTGAAGATATCGTGGGTGTCATCCCCACCCCAGTTTTACCTATTTGGGTTTCTGGGTTACCAAAATTTTGTGTTATAAGTTTCATATTTGATGTTATGGATGCTATCTGATGTTAGGTTAAATTCATACATGTATGAACGTGGATAAATTTTTTTTAAGTGGTTTAGTTTGAAGATCTAATTCACCCCCCCCTCTCAGTATCTTGATTTCCCATTCTTGTACTTCCAACAATACACACATACACACGTGTGTTTATACACACATACATGTGTGTGTGTATACACACATGTGTGTATATACACATACAAGTGTGTATCCATGTATACATGTATACACACATGCCAAATTCCATGTTTGGGTCCTTGGAAAAAAATGGAATTGGAATTCCGAAATTCTCATTTTGCCCCCAAAATGGGAATATCATCTTCCACCTAAATAGGTGGAATTGGAATTTCAAAATAAGTGGAATGGGAATTCCAATTTTTAGAAAACTAAATTTAATATTTGGTGCGATCTGTGACTATAAAGATGTATATTATATTGCTATAAGGATGTATATATATACATGTGTGTATATACACATGTGTGTATATATGCATGTGTGTATATACATGTGTGTATATATACAT
>MU226738.1:66517-93661 GCA_018584345.1 Thuja plicata
ATATTGCGCACTATGGTGGCTGGGTATGATAGACAGGCTCACAAATCTGTAATCCGGTATTCTCATCAAACTGTAACTATTTCTTACTCTGCTAAGGAAATAAACAAGGTATTTGGAATACCTAACCAGGGACAGGAACTCACTAAAACCCCAATGCCAACAGAGGAATAGAAGAAATGGTTGGACTTAACGTGCAGGAAAGATCTCACCAAACAGGAATGGGGAAGCATTCTCAACAAGCAGAACAGTAGAGGCCTGAAGAAATTTTTTATAGCCAATGAAGAATGGCGTTGCATTGTGGACTTGGTGAAGAGTAAACTCACCGCTGGCAGCCGCACATTAGATATAGCCATTTGGATGCTACCAATAGTGGATGGGTTGAACTGGGGACAGATATACAATTGGGCACACTTTTTGTTAGAACGATTGCATGAATTCATGGAATTAAAACATAAGGTATTTTATATGCCTCATCATGCCATAGCACTATTTTTGGAAGCAGTCTGTACACAGGTTGCTGTTGATCAGAGAGGAGGGTTGGTTCCAGCCAATAGGGTGGAACCTTATAAACCAACCATGACATACTGGTTGCAGTTAGACACTTTCAAGGCACGAGGTGGAGGAGAACCAAGGACAAAGAAACCCAGACAGGCACACCAACTAGCGCATAGTGAGGGATCAAGCCAGGAGGAGGTTGGCGATGAGGTGGGTGATAACAGTTCAAAAGATATGGATACCTCCTCAAACTCAGCAGATAAGGAAATCAGATTCGGCCACTTGAAGGGCACACCCCGAGATGTCACCTTTCTACTACAAGGGGAAGGCCCACTGCCGGCAAATATACCAGAGTATGCAGAGATTCAAACCATGAGCACTGAGAAGGAAGGGGGCTGTACCATTCCGAGTACAGAAGGGGACCGTACCATTCCGAGTACGGAAGGAGGCCATACCATTCCGAGTACGGAAGGAGTGGGCAGCCATTCAGAAAAAGGGAATCCAAGCACTGAAGAAGAGGGAAGCGGACAGCAGAGGATCCCTAAATGGGGAGCCACTAGACTCACCTTGCCTGGAGTAGCCAATCTCATTCCAACAGACCAGCAGGCACGTACTAAGGTCATAGACCTAAGGGGGCAGCAAACAGGTGGACACAAGATTAGAGTCCACACCCCAAGGGATAGAAGTGGCACACCCAGTGGTCTTGGTGGTACAGGCTATGGAGAACAAAAAAGACATACAGAATGAGGCTGGAGAAGACACCGTATTAGAAGAAGCAAATAGACTGCTGGAGGAAGTTGGGATGGCATCACCACCCTCACCATCACCACCCTCACCACCACCAAGGGAAACAGAAGGAGAGAACACAATGGGAATACAACACACCACCGCAGGGCAAGGTTCGAAAATGGTCTCATTGGAGGATAAAGCAACAAGATTCCTCAAAGAGTTGCAAGAGATGGCGCATACCATGAAGGACATCATCCAGGAGGCCAAAAACCAGAACATGCAAGCAATAGTCAGAGCCGCAGAGTCCTTAGCAATATTCATGAAGGGGGAGTGCCACACAGAGTGGATACAAAAAAAATGAAGTAGCTGAAATTTGGGCAGCCCCAGGAATCATAGTGCAGGAACAGGAGCAGCCACCTCTCTTGAACACACTCTGAGAGATGGAGGTGGCCTTCAGGAGGACATTCTTGCAACTACAGCAAGAAAATAAATTGACTAATCAAATGAAGAACGATTGGGAAGAGGAAAAAGCTACGAGGGAAACACAATGGAAGACGGAACGAGCTGGACTAGAAGAAAAGTTAGCAACAGCTGAAGCCAAAAAGATGGACGCATTACAGGTGCTCCAAGGAGTTTGGGCTAAGCAGAAGGCAGCTGAACGGGATCTCCTACGCATCCGAGAACGAGCTCCGAGTCTAGGGATGTTTTCACAACCCAACTCTCAAGTCTCATTTTCCTTTTGTACAGTCGTCTGGAAGACGACAATTTTTTTTGGGGGGATATATGTAGTATGAAATAAAGTCATTTTGTATTAAGACTTAATTATGTTTGTCGGGAGGGTAGTTAGGAGCGAGGAAGTGCGTCCGTTGGTTTCCCCAACCAACTGACTATTATATGTATGTTTTGGTTTATTGTATGGAGTTGTTGGTTTTTGGTAATAACAAGTAGAATAAACATTTCCTCACCAATCTGGTATGGTACTTTGTACCTCTCATTGGTATTGGTAATTAGTTATTTATTGGTAATTGTATGGATGGTATCTATGAATGCTTACTTTATTGTTCTGTATATTCTGCATTGTTAACCATTCTACATTGTTCAACAATGTAATCTATACAAGGTGACTGAATTGGTCAGCTACCATAATATTTAATGAACTCCTTGTGGTCCACATAGGTAGTTATTTAAACGATCAGCATAAATTTTGTAGACTGTACCTTAGCAATTTGTCGCACAGGTCTTATGGTGGAATCTCCTTTAGTAGGGCATATGTTAGATGGAGTTGCAAGTTGGATTTTTAGGCAGACCATGTAGTCTATATCAGTAACAGGTACTGTAAGGCAAATTACAGCAGCAGTTGCTGTATGGATAGAGTGAAATTGATCAGGAGTAGCCACATGGTGAGAAATGGATTTGTTAGGAATCATTGTTTAGTATGAAGTATAGTTGGAAAACATAGACTTGGTAGTTGACCTAGTATGAGGACTCATCAAAAACTTGATAAAACTCAGCAAAGATAAAAGAAACGGAATTACAAAGAAAAAAAGAAACTAATATATTTAGAGAAAACATAAGTCTATTCTGATCACCATTTTATCATAATTAAAAAAATTACATATGTCAAATGACCCTCAAATCAATAAATTACATAGTTCCAAAGTCTCAGACTGAGAGCATCAAGGGCTTGGATTTGGGATGACATGGAGATGATGGTAGGCATTCAAGACCACACGGACCCTTCATTGGGCACACTATCTTTCCCAATTTTATCACTATATTTTCAATTTCTCTCCAACACCAAGCCCTCACTATTTCTGACCAAATCTTCATTCTTCAGAGATCTTACATTGCAGCTAGAGAATTTGACTTGTTTAAAAGATGAGGGATACATAGTTTAAGACGGGACCATCAATGTATCATCATTCTTGAATTGTTTTATATATTTGAACTTCTAAACCGTTATCCTAGGGCGTTTTTTGCCTGGCTACAAAAAACCTCACCTATTGGTTAAAATTCGAGGACAAATGAAATGCACGTAAGTTAACTAAACAAAATTGCAATATTTGGAGTCACAAAATACTTACAATTCTTCTGTATCAATTGCGTGATCTAATAATTTGAAACAATGAAACTAGATCTGCAACAAACCCTGAGGATTATGACAATTGTCATAGGGGTACCTTATTGTAGTTAAAAGTAAACCTATTTGTGTTTGATAGTCTTATCGTAAGGTTCATAATGCTATATTATAAGGAAATAGGCTTGGCTAATAAATTAGACAAGGTTAACACCACTGAAGCAATCAATGTCGTGATAAGTCCGACACTACTAGGAGAGTCATAAAAATCTACTATGTTCACATGAGACGTCGATCAAGTCCCTAAACAACATTGTAATACATGTGAATTAAATGGCCAACTGACTGAAAATATTCAATCAAGTATTATCATCAGCCTCAAGTGACCAAAGAATGTTATATGCAGGAAGACGAGCTTTTCACAGTTGAAGTGCACTAACTAGAGTAACATTAAGGTGAAAAGAAAGCAACGAAAAATTTTAAAACCTCCCAAAGCCTCTTTTATTTTTATTACAACGTAAGTTGCCAATTCGGGTGCAAGAATCGGAACCCGGTATGCTGGTACGGCATCTTTTTTCCCCTTGGGTACATGTATAAATTATAAGAACAGTGATACTCATAATTGCCCAAAACAAGAATATTTTAATACATCATATTCATAATTTGAAAAAAAGAAAATACTTGAGTATCAAAATGTCATTACACAAAGAAAATTCAAATTACAATCAATATATAATATTGAGTCTTCTTCATCAGAAGCATCAAGATCAACATCAACATTTGGTTCAGTTTTATTTGAACCACAATCCATTGGATTGCCATTCCCACCAGGTGTGTCAAGTGCAGAAGCTGGTTCAATTTCATTTCACAAACATTTGACAAAATGCCTAATCATTAACAATGCAAGGAAAGTGATTTCACAACACAAACAAACAGCTGCTACATATGCATAATGTAAATCAACTGAAATCAATCTCATTAATTGCTTGATTGCTGGCATATTCTGATATAAAACGCTGATACATTGATGGTCATTTCAATGATCATTTCATTTAATTCAAACACAACTGAAGTGATCATTAAACACAAACACAACACAACTAATTGCAATGATCATTGCAATTAATGATCATTTCATTGATTGCTGGCATATTCTGGCCATAAAATGCTGATACATTAATGATGACAAACACAACTGAAATGATCATTAATTGCTTGATTGCTGGCATATTCTGATATAAAATGCTGTTATGAAGTTATGATGCAGCTGGCACTGAATGGATATAGGAAATGGATACCCAAAATGATAAAGAGTTAAAGTGAGGTTTTAATGTATCAAACTATGCCTAGGTATGGCCTTAGGTACTGCCTAGGCACCCGAGTTCGTTTGTGTGACCATACCCATACTGGGAACATACTCGTACCATTAAAAAGGCCTGAGCTTTACTAGCAGTACCTGGTAACTTAGATTACAACTTATCAAGTTGCAAATAACAAAAAAATGCATGAGTTTTTTTAATTGGAGTCATTTTTGAAATTGTTTCAAAATAGGTGTTGAGGCATTTTGAAATTAAATGGCCAAACTGACTGAAATTATTCAATGAAGTCATTTTTATCAAAGTTGTCTGTTAATAATTAAAACCTATCTTTAATATATTTTATATCTTTAAGGAATATTTATCATGGAGATAGGCTTGGCTAATAATTTAGACAAGGTTAACACCATAGTTAAAAAACTTGGACTCGGCAAAAATTTGGCACACCCAAAAAATGCGACAGCCAAGATTTGGCAAAAACTCGGCAACTTAAAGAACTGCTTAAATTTCATTAGAAACACTTTTTTTTTGCAAAATTCAATGACAAGATGTGTCCAATGAGTACATAAATTTTTCTATTAAATTTGATTGCAAATTGAGCACAAAATCGCATCCTCATGTGGAATCCTAATATAATGGTTAGCTGACAACTATAATGAATTTATGATCATTACCTTTGAACATCATAACAATTCAGCATAATTTATAAATTTCATATGACAACATTTTACATCTTTCTCTTCCATGTTCTAGTTAAAACTTTGGGAGAGGTTCTAAATTCCTAATAATCACATTTGAATCTTGGATACTGATAGAATGATAATCTTCATTGATCAATGATATTATGGTAGTGATAAAATTAGTTGTCTAAGTTCTCAATTTTTGTCTTCACTCCCAAACCCCCTCATTGTAACCGAATTTCTTATATGACAAGAGATCCCACTAGCTAGTGGTGGTTATGGGTTTGAGGGGCAGCAATGATAAGTTGCACAAGGTGTTAGATGTGAGAAAAGATCAATGATAGAAGGGGTGTGGGGAAACATTTTGTTTCCTCGCAGGTCAGAAGTGGGGGTTCGGAGGCTATGACTGAAGAAAAAAATAGACTTTTTTGATGCATCTTTGCCATTTTTTTAATGAAGGGTGACTTTTAGTGCAAAAACTTGCAAAGAAAAAAATCTCGCTGAGTTTTCTGCGAGTTTTTCATCTATGGTTAACGCCACAAAAGCAATCAAATGTCATGATAAGTCTGACACTACTAGGAGAATCATAAAAACTCTCCTATTCTCACATGACTTGTGAGTCAAGATCCTTCCCAACATTGTAATACATGTGAAATTAAATGGTCAAACTGATTGAAATTATTGTCGAACACCAATAGTAATTTATAATTATTATATAAGTTGTCTTTTAACCATAATTATCAGTGTAACACGAAGACTCGTCCCCCCCTAAACCCCACGTCCCCCCACCACCGCCTTCCCGCCACCAAGTCGCCGTCGGGACGTGGGGATGGCCAGACATCCCCGGGACGTCTGAGGGATGCCTAGGCGTCCCTCAACCATCCCGAGGACGTCTCCAACGATGAGGAGTTTGCCTTGGGGGATGATTAGAGGCCTCCCTTCACTACATTTTGACATGATTTTGTACTTGTTTTGATATCTGAATATCATGCTACTCATTGTAATCATCTTTATGATATTTTTGATATAATATAAATCAGAGTCTTCTATTGGCTGATAATTTGAATTTTTAATAGTAATTGGTAATTCGATATTCAATGTTCAATGTTCAAGTACACTGTGTTCTGTATTGGGTATGTTTCAATTTTGCTATGTTCAAGTATTTGGTATAATTAGCTCTTATACTGTTATACATCATTCCGTAACTAGCATTTCAAGTACTATATGTATAGTATATTACAGCCCCCCCCCCCCCCCCCCAACGCCGTCCCCCCGCCATCCCGACGTCCCCCAATACCCATGTCACACTGATAATTATTATAAGTTGAAAACTTATTGTTTCCTGAACATTAGATCTTTTAACAATAAAACAATTTAATAGTTAATAATGGTGAAATTCTAGATGGAGGTTTTCACAGTGGAACATACAAATAAAAGACTTGATGTCATATCCCCTTCTTAAATTATGGAGGTAATTAAATAGTTAATTCAAGTTGTCAAAATAATTATGCAAATAATAAAAAATGATTTTGATGGAGGTATTGATGGTATAACACATGCAGAGATTAGTTATGTGAAATGCTTTTGACGGTATAACACACAAATAAAAGACTTGATGTCATGTTCCCTTTCCGAAAATTATAGAGATGAAGTCATGTAGTTTCCACAGTTCATTAAGATTTCTAGTAGATTTCTGGATTACAGCATGTGCAATTTTTTTTCATCAACGTTTCAGATCTTACTAAATGATCCATTATCATCATGGAAATTAGAGAGCAGACTATGAGATAAGCAGCAGATAGAGAAGACTAAATAGATGGCAAGAGAGGGTTCTAGAAACTGGGAAGGAAGGAAACAGAGAAAAGGCTGGGGAGTAAATTAAATAAATAAGAAAGAAAAATGAAAAGAGAGACGAGAAAGAAATTAATTCTAGTATCTAATATAGAAAGAACATTAAAGCAGTAATGCATATAGTATGGCAGTATAATTGGAAGATAATATCAGGAAAGAAAATTAATAAAATTTTGCTCTATTTGATTGAAACAAATGAAAATGGAACTAAAGTAATATGTACACTATGAATGTAATAGGATTCAAAACTTAATTAATAAATGAAAGAAAATGTATATACTTAAATATAAAGTAATATTATGAATTAATGACAATAAATTTATAGAGCATCCTATATTAATATTAATTGATTTGAATAATAATTATGATAATGATCATCTAATTGTAATTAATATAGTAAGGTACCATAATGGCAAAGGAAAACGTAAAAGACAAGATTGATAAATATAATGGATGATCTTGGTAGATCATCTTGGTAAACCATGTGACAGTCCCAGACCATCTCATCTTCCAAGTATCCAAATCTTGCACTATTTGTATTTCAAAATATCAAAACTTGTAAACCCATTTTTGGTAACAACTTATATTCATAGGAACCACAAGCAAGATAAAACCTAAAGGGTGCTAAAGAAATCTAAATATGAATCAGATTAGAAATTAAAATTTGGTGTATAAACTCATTTCCAATCTGGTTATCTTTTACTTTACGTCGGTATATATCATAGCTTAACTCTAGTTTAATCATGTGTCTTAATCTTGTTTACTTTTTTGTACCCTTGTTTGGCACCAGTAATAATCTTAAACTGCCTTGATTTCAAAACTTGTTCAGATAGATTCCATACAATTTTTAACTGTCTATATGCCTCATAGTGCAAGATACAAAAATCAAATTTTAAATCTATTTGGATCCAAACTGGGTGTCAAATCTGGTGTAGAAATTCCCTTGGGTCCGGACTCTGGATTGTGTTATTACCAATGACTTGTGTGAATATTTAATTTTGGGTGCAAAATTATTTTGAACTCAGATATATCATGATATCAGGTTCAAAGAGACTGAATCTTTCAACTTTGAGCTCCTCTCACACTCAATATGAACCTTGGTGCCTTGGGAACACACTAAAACTTGAATCTTGGTGTGAAAACTGTCTATAGTTATACAACTGAAAACATGGGTTGCACAAGTTAACCCAGAATTTTTTTTCCTTTTTTGGTGCATTCCATGGAATTCACAGGAGTAAAACCTGATTAAATTATCAATAATTAGTATCGTAACTTCAAGGGTAATCTGGAATTTAAGCACAAGGGTTTAAAATAAATTAGATAACTACAAATAATGATAAACCAGAGGCTTCTAATGACTATTTTGTCAGTTAGAAACCTATTGTCCTCCCCTCTTGTTGTGGCATTTAGAAAGCATTCGAGCTAGTGCATGTGCTTTAGTTTTCTAATTTCAAGAATACTTGACATTTGGCTGAAAATTAGATAATGAACTTAATATTTTTAGACTTTTGGCTCATTTTAACTCGCCTTTCCATGATTTGTGACTAAAAACTAAGTTACCGGGTTCGGCCCCTGACCCCTCCGAACCCAGGGAAATTCGAACCGGTTCGAAATTCAGGTCCGGTTCGCCTGTGGGTTCGAATTTTTTGGGCAGGGTCCGATTTTTAAATGCCAAATTCGAACCCGGGTTGAGCTGGTTCGAACCCAGGCAAATTTCGCCAAAAAAAAGTGAATTTGTGACGAATTTTGCTCGGGATTTCACTTAAAATGTTATTTTATGGCGTGTTTGTTACGAATTTTGCCTGGTGAAAAATAACTCTCGATGCCTTTATAAAATAATTAAAGTCGGTCCCCTCGACCCCGCCCTGTACTGCGACAAGGAGCGCACAAGGGGCGCTGCCCCTTGACCCCGTCTTGGGGGCTTTGCCCCCAAACCCCCATTTAATAATTTGGGATGGAAACTGCGCCAATAAAAGGGGAAAAATTAACCTTGGAGTCTTATTAGGCTCCATATAGAAGATGATGATGAAGAAGAAGAAGAATATCAATAAATTATTAATCCATTAGTTGAACTTCAAACAATGATACTTGAACTTATGCTCTGATTTAATTTTAATGTTTTGAATCTTTGATGTTGAACTTGAACTTGAAGTATATGATGGTATGATCATGGATTTGTGATTCATGATGCTATGATTACAAATTTACAAGTGTTTTTATTGTTTAAATGTTTACTTTTTATGATACTATGTGACATTCTAATCTTAACTCATGCTTCCAGGCTGCATAAATATCAAAATATATATATATATATAAAATTACATATTTTTGAAAAAACGAACCCGAACCCAAAAACCCCTTTTTCAAAATTTTGTCTAACCGGCGAACCAGTTCTTCGAACTCGAACCCGAATTCGAACCCGAACCGGCATCCTAGACTAAAAATTAACCTTCAAATTTTTTAAACCTGGCGGAATCTGATATGAATATTGAGGGAAAAAAATCCATACAGAGATGTTTTATGGAAGCACATTACCAGAGGTTCCCCATTATTCTATTTTTTTCCATATGTGAACATATAGGATTATGGGAGATAAGGGAGTGTATCTCTCTTATTGGTGTTGTGGTAATATTTAGATGAGCTTAATGTCTTATTCATACATTTCACCCTGTCATTCTGGTATTTAATGTTTGCTTCAATATTCTTTCTTTGGCAGAGTTTGATGCAATTTTTCTTCCGAGGCAGACCCGTGTTCCAATCCTTTATGTTTGCTTTCCTAAATGTATATGCGCAAATAAGAAAAATGAAACAGATGTTTCTTTTAGTTCTAACAGTGCTCAAACTTGATGAGCAGGTGGATAATGTAACTATTATTCCTAGAAAGGCTTATGCATCGGCTCTTTGTATCTTGTTGACATCAAGAGAACCTCATATTCTTGAAAAACTTGACCAAATAATCAAGTTAGTTTCCTTCTTTCTTATGCTTCTTTTCATTATAAATTATTACATTCATGATTTCTACTCCCTTTACTAAAGGAAAATCTGACCATTCAGATTTCACGTTTGATGCAGTGTCTGTACAAGTATTCTTGTGGTTGATATTGACAACAATGGAAGCGAAGAATCTAGGTGACATTGATGTTTCTCTAAATGTGATCAATCGTTTTTCTGTTTTTTAAAATTGTTTGTAAAGTATATCGCTTGGCCTTTGGTTGAATGTACAGTTTTGATAGCATGCATTCTGTTGAAAATCGTGAAGCACTTCAATCTGGTGTTGGAGAAAACAAAGATTCCAGAAAGATGCAGGTATGCTAAAGGTTTGCAGAACTCTTTTTATTTCATCTTTATTTTTGTTTATTTTTTATGAGCAGCAGCATGGAACTCTTTTCCAAATCTTGCGTGCAAACAAATTGGGGCTGTTCAAGGGATTGTATACACTGTCTGTAGAGTTCTTTTATGGATAATGCTACAGAGTTTTGAAGGACTTTCCTTAATTTGTTTGATCATTATGTGTTTGGTGTCTAATCTGGAATGGTTTACTGTTCTGATTTTGGCTAGCTAACATGTATAAGTAACTATTCCGTTCTGCTATTCTGAGCAGGTAAAATCATCTGACCCAATCAAGAACACGTCATTGGCTCATGTGATGAAAGAAAATCTTCAAGCATGTGCTGCTTTGCATGGTGAGGTGCCTTTCAATGCAGCCATGTCGAGAGTGCATCCTACAGTATTGGGGCAATTGGAGCATTTTTTAAAGACTTAATATGAGAGCTTGCACACACTTCAATCTATAAATGGAAATCATTCTTTGGATTGTTCTTCTGGTCTAAGATTATGTTTCAACCTTCACCATTTTATTCATATACCATTGTTTGAGAAGTCCAGTTTGAAACCTAAAGAAAGACGCTGCAGAACGTTCATTCTTTTGAGTTACAAAATTCAGGTACTTAATCTTCTTTCTGGAGGGTTTTATAGAGATAATCCTTTTATTCAATTGGATTCCATTTTGATAATCTTCTTTACCTCCCCCTCCTGTCCCCCATTTCAATGCAAATTGGTTTGACAAATTTAATTCATAGAACTCCTTTTGATGGTTATTTCCTTGTTTGCAGGCTGTTTATAACATACCTCTTCTGCTATGAAAGCGTCTCTGGCAGAATTGTGTCTGCAAGGTTTACATTAATTTTGTCCTTACAAAGGTATTTTATTAGATTGAAATAATAATATTCAACAAGGTCTTATGGAATGAAATGTATCATCAGCCTTGTCTTCAAGATGGTTGTCTTAAACGAGGATTTCAATTGAGTTGAGAATGATACCTTCTGAGAAAACAGCTGTAATGGTTCGAATCCAAGATTATTGATTCTAACTGGCATTTACACCATTGAATAAACACCGAGGTTTCTCATTCCAGGCTTCCTATATAATTGATTTAAGCATATAGAATATGTCTACACGTTTTCTTGTAATCAGGCATTCTCTGACTTGGTTTTCCTAGGGTGATGGGTACAGTGCAATTTTTCATTCATGATATTTTGAAAAGGAATCTGTTGCAAAATTAGTTCAAATGTAAATCAAAGGAAAACGTGAAGTTTATAAGATGTGATGTTGAAAAAATTTGAAGGGCAAGGTCCACTCACAGAAATGTCTTGGAGCAGAGGAACTCCGTTGGAAAATTAATTTTCAAATGGCCCTGGTATTTCTTTACCCTTTAAAAAAATGTGTACATGTAACATCAATGGTATAAATTGACCACATTGTTGAGTGAATTTGTATGCAAATATTAGTCCCGTGCATTACTTTTTTCTTTGATGATGCTTTGCCATGGACTTTAAACTCTCTACTACTGTTCTTGCTTGTAATTATTTTTTATGTACCATGCTTAAAAGATGTGAAGTCAATGTAGTTCTTCAAACCTTCACCTTTAACAAATTTTATAATGTTTTTTCTCTCACATTCTTACTATTCTTATCAATATTAGATAAAAATTACAAAGGTAATAATAACGGCAACTTTAAATAATAGGTACCCTTCTTTTCAAGGAGAAAATTCAACTTATCTATTATTACCTCTTCTTATACTTAATTTAGTAGGAATTTTCCATTAGCCTATTCCTAAGTTCTTATAGACAATGGATATGGTTAGGGGACTCAATGTCCTAAGATGAGTTCTAGTAGAGGTTTTCAGAGTTTCTGTGGCAAGCTTTTTAATTTTTAAGTAAATCGCTATTTTTAATAAGTGTTATTTTTAACACTTGGTTTTGGCTTCCATCCTCTCAGTCTAGTTTTAGCCTTAGTGAATTTTGATATTTTCAGAGAGGTTTGATTTTTTCTCAAAGCCTTTTATAAAGTTATTTTATGACTTAAGTAAGGCTAATTCGTTTATAAAGTGTGCACTTTGATCTATGCCTAGTTTTTGATTAAGGTAACAGTAGGTTTTGAAGGGGCCCCGAAACCCTGTACAAAAAGTTATAAAAGATATACAACAAAGCACTCATAAAAGGAACAAAACAAGACCATAGCGAGGGTTTTACAACAAGCTCCCACAACCTAGAAAGAATTAAAGTTCCAGAAAAGGAAATCTGGAGATCCAACAAGACCAAATGTCGCATTAAAAAGAATAAAACAAATAAGTCTTGCAGCCCTTAAGCTTCTAGCAAACAACACAAAAAAATACTTCCAACTAAGTTCTAGCTGCCAGCAAAAGAAAGCCCAAGAAACCATACCCTTGCAAAATCAACACAGCGCAATCAAGATTTACCTTTTAGCCCATCCTTTTGTGATCGTAGATGACTTAACTTTCTTTCCTTTAACTGTTGTCCATCCATCCTCCACCTTCAGAGCATCAGCCAAAGAGTTACCAGCAGACATCTGAGAAATAGGGCTGGCCACACCAGCAACCACACGAGGGACAGGGACAGCAACGCCACCATTCCCCAAGTCCCCCACTAGACAAACCGTAGAAACTAGAGCACGAGTAGACAATAAAGCTGATCCACAGACAGCCTCAACAGTCCTGTCAGGGACAACAACAACATCCGGAGGGAAAGCACTACCTGTCTGAACCTCCAAAGCAGCATCAGTAGCATCATTCTTAACTTGACTAGCAGCCAAACTCCCATCCGAAGATTTACGAACCATGTAATGGTGGTCAGCAATCCCCGACCACCAGGAAGGTGATTTCTTCAATTTAACCTTATCGGATAAACACAGAGCAGCAAGATGACCAGTCATGTGGCATTTCCTACATCTGAACGAGATTCCCTCATAATCTAAATTTTGAATCCAAGAACCCAAATGAGAGTCCAGAGTAATCTTCTCAGGGAGGCCCGTAGAGATATCAATCTCTACTAAAATGTGAGCATAGGTCAGATGAAACACGTCAGAGGTAACATGGTCAACCATCTGGAAATCCCCAATAGCCTCCCCTATCTCTTCCAGAACAGAGTCCAGCCACAGATGAAGGGGAAGATTCGGAAGCCTCACCCATAATGAGATTTTATTAAATGTCTCAGTGAGAGGATCAAAATCCTGATGCCAAGGTTTGGCCATCAAAGGAAAACGCTCCTCCCAAGAGAAACAACTATCACACAATAGTTTTCCTATCTTTAGCATTTTCAAACTTAGCTATAAAAAAACCCTTTGCAACAGGGTATATTTGAACGGTATCTAATAAGATGGGTTCCCAATGTTTAGAGATCCAAGCATGCAAGTTCGATAAAGAAGGAAAAAAACCCCTAAATCTAAAGATTGCAGCATTTTCTAAAAAATCTTCAGTGTTTTTAACAATCTCATCAACTGTATCAGAATCCATTTTTTGCCTAAGAGGAGCACTTACAGTGACGGGCTTAACAGAAGGAGATTGAAAACGGAGACTCCCACTCCCCGGAACAGAGAACAAAGACCCATTGATGTTTGCTTCAAACGTAGCAACATCTGCATAAGAAGCAGGATTCGCATGCCCATTATTCCCCAGCACAGCAGAGGGCACCGGCTACATCCCCAGACGAACAGAGCCCCCACCAATCGCAGTCGCCCCAGAGCGGGACGCAGCAGAGATTGAACGTGGGCGTGAGGCAGCAGCAACTTTGGCTGCGGGAGAAGCATCCTCAGCACACCCTGCAACACCCAGCGAAGGGCCGCAGGAGGGATGCCGACGACCAACAACTTCGATGGCAACATCAGAAACCCTAGGCGCAGCAAGTTGCGATGTGGCGGGAGGCATCGTCTTCATCCCTCTTCTTCCCTTGATCTATGCCTAGTTATGTGGTAATTTAAAAAAAAAAAAATATGAGCCAAATAGACTTCCAAAGGTGACGACAAGAATTATATATATTTTGCAAGCTATATATTTTGCATTCCACAATGCACCATGTATTGAGAAGGAAATAAAGTGGTTTTTAAATTTTTATGTGAGCTCAAAAAGATGGGTCAAGCCTCTTGTTGGCGATTTCATGTTGCTTTGAAAAGTGAAATTGGAGGGAATGAATTCAAATGAAATGAAGGTTGCCCTAATTTTTTTCCACTATAAATATTTGTTTGAGCTCTTAAATGTTTATGCTTGCTTTGATAACTTATTGTTATGTTGTTGGATTGACTTTTGGAGTTTATTATTTTGTTGGAATGATGATATTTGTGTTAGGACTATTGCACCATAGAATGCATAAAATAAGTATTTATTCTAGTTTGTTAATTATGTTATTAGAATGGTGGTACATATTGAGTTGTTAAACTTATAAGAAAATTGTTTATAAAGTTACCTATAAAATAGGATATGGAAATCTTATATATATGGATGCAATTAGTATTATAAGTGCAATAGAATAAAGAACACACTATTTCTATGTATAATATTGTGCAAGCTCTGTCTAGTATTTTTTATAGGGTGGGAGATGAAATCCTTATTCTAGGCAGCTAGTTTCGGTGGTGAAATATCCATTATAGCTAGTTGGTGCTTTTCAGGTTGGAATTATAGCTATTTTTTTACATGAGAAAGATGAAGATATTTAGAAAAGTTTATAAGCATTTTTTTTAGTGTTGGTGTAAAATTTCTAAGTTTTGGAGTTTTTGGTTATCACCTTAATGCCCATGCCTCTTGGAGTTTGATTGTTTTCATTTTGAGGACAATATGAGTGGGCAACCCAAATAAAGCATTTACTTAGCATATTTGGTGGAGTATTGATTTTTAGAGGTTGATCACCCCTTCTAGAGGATTTGTACCATCCTTTGTTGGAAATGTTGTTATTGATGTCAAGGGCATATAGACAAGTGGAAGTTGTCATTGATGTTAAGGTGAAGACATTATCTGATTTATGAATCAGATTACAATACCTAGTGTAATACCTGCGGTATTGTCAAGTTCAATATAAAAACTAGAAGATTAACAACAAAATTGCAATCCAAAAAGTAATCCATTCTATTTGAAATTGGAGTTTATACAAATATGATGGACCCCAAGGGTCACTAGAGTACCTTGGAAACGAAATGAAGAGTCACCATAATGTTTATTACAAATAAACTTATTAAAACTATCAAAAAATTCAAAAAAACTATATAAAAATTTAGGCCTACTTCGAGAAGGCACAACTTTGTAGTCCTAGGTTCAATTTGCAAACCATCTACTTCGTTGGAAAGATAATAAAAAATTGTAGACCCAAAATTTGGTTTTGCACTTCCTTAGAGGAGACAAGCCCAGAAATGCCCCGAAGACCTTCAAAAATGCAGTTTACTATGACATAGAAAATACTGAAAAATTAGATTTCAGTATTTCCCAATTCCATCATGATCATTCCTCCCCCCTTGAGAGGCAATGGGCCCCATTGCACTAATCTGCTGCAACAAATGAGGAAATTGTGCTTCAATTTGTTCCTTAGTTAACCACTTGCCTTGATGAGGATGTTGACTAGCTCAAACCACCCGATAAAGAGGAATGTTCTGATTTCTCAAAGTCTTTAAAATGACTTCAGTAACATGGTCACACTAGACTAGAACAGTAGTAGATAATTTTGCAGCTTGAATGTGTTCAGTAGCTTGGGAAATGTCCAACAAAGGAGGAAAATAGGGTCTCAACAATTCTACATTGAAAACTAGATGCAAGCCCAAGAAGGATGGAAAATTAAGTTCAAAAGCATTATCACCAACTTGCTTCACAATAGTATACAGGCCATAATGAAGAGGAAAAAGCTTCATGTTTGGTCCGTGAAGGCACTCTTTTTGAAGATGTAACCATACCTTGTCACCAATCTGAAAATGATGAAGAGTTCTATGTTTATCATGCCTTTCCTTATACTTCTGATTACTCTGCTCCAAAATCTCATGAACTTGCTACTGTAGGTGTCTAATGTTATCAATGAATTTTTTTGCTTTATCTACCTCCTTTTCAGCATTCAATAAACTATCAAATTGCAAAACTGGTAGTGCTACATCCATAGGTGCCAATGGCTAATACCTAAGACAAACCTCAAATGGACTATGCCTGTAGTACTATGGAGTGCACGGTTGTAGCTGTGTTGCACGTAGGGTAAGCTTTCATCCCATGTGCAAGGATGTTTTTTATGATACATCCGTAAGATATGAATGGTCATTCGATTCACCACTTCTGTCTGCCCATCTATTTGGGGATGGAATGTTGTGGACTTTGTCAACTTTGTGTCCATTTTAGCCCATAGTGCAGACCAAAATTTGGTGATGAACTTGCTATCCCTATCAGAAATAATGCTTTTGGGAAAACCAAAATAAACCCAAACATGTTCAAAAAATAACTTGGCAGTCTCTTCTGCAGAAACCATCTTTTTACATGCTACCATGATAGCCATTTTAGAAAACCTATCTACCACAACATACACACAATCATGCCCCCGCCTGGTAGTTGGAAGACCAAACATAAAATCCATTGAAACAGACTACCATGGCTTATCAGAAATAGGTAATGGTAAGTATAGACCCAACTTACATTTTGCTGGCTTTGCAATTGCACAGGCTTCACAAGATTGTATATATGAAATTATATACTACTTCATTTTTGGCCAATATAAATACTTTTGAAGGATAGCAGTACTCTTATCAATACCAAAATGTCCTGCAATACGTCTGTAGTGAGCTTCCCATATCATTTTCTTTCGTTCTTCAGTGGGTACACATATATGACCAACATGGCAAAGCAACCCATACTGCAAGTGAAAATCAGAGATATGCTTTCCTTCTACCATATTACTATAGATGTTAGCAAAATCAGGATCAATACCATATAGTTGTTCCCATGTGGATGATTTATGACCACATGAATCCAACACCATTGTCAAACCTGCAATTGGAGGCCTACTCAAACAATCTGCCACTTTGTTACTGCTTCCTTTTTTATGACGAATGTTGAGGTGAAATTGTTGTAGATAAGATGACCACCTTTGATGTCTGTCATTTTGCAACTTCCCTTGTGTTTGCAAGAATTGAAGAGGTTTATGGTCTATATGTATAATAGTTTCCTTTCCCAGTATATAATGTTTCCATTGTTTGTAGGCCTGAACAATAGCATACAACTCCTTGTCATAGGTGGGGTACCTATGTACTGTATCAGAAAAAGTTTCACTGTGATAAGCAACATGATGCCCATGTTGTGTGAGTAATGTGCCAAGAACATAATCAGATGCATCAATTTCTATCTCGAATGATTGTTGCAGATCTGGGAGGACCAGTACTGGTACTGAACATAATCTTTTCTTCAACTCTTCAAATGCTTGTTGCTTTTCCTTTGTCCACTGAAATTTTGCTTGTGCTCCACCCCTTAGTGATTGATTGAGGGGCCATGATATATGTGAGAAACCAAAAACAAATTTGCGATAGAAGTTTGCTAAGCCCAAAAAGCTGCGAAGCTCTGTGAAAGTTTTAGGAGATGGCCAATCTCTGATTATTTTAATCTTTACTCGGTCAACGTGAACACCCTCAGTATCAATGATATACCCTAAGTATTGAGTACTCTGCATACCAAAAGAGCACTTCTCAATGTTGGCATAAAGTTTATATTGTTGCAGAGTTGAAAGCACTTGTTCAACATGTTGCAAATGCTCATACCAAGTCTTGCTAAAGATGAGTTTGTCATCCAAATAAACAACCACAAAAGAATCAATGAATCGTCTAAGAACATCATTCATTAGCCTCATAAATGTTGCTGGGGCATTTGTTAGGCCAAAAGGCATAACCAATCATTCAAACAAACCTTCCTCAGATTTAAATGCAGTCTTCCACACATCTGCTGGATCAATTGGTACTTGGTGATGTCCAGATTTCAAGTCAATTTTTGTAAAGAACTTAGCCCCCCTAAGTTGGTCCAACAAATCATCAATTCGAGGGATTGGATATCTATTTTTCACACTGATTTTGTTCAATGCCCTATAATCAATACAAAGTCTCCATGTCCCATCTTTCTTTTTAGCAAGAATTGGACTGCCACAGGGTGACACACTTGGATGAATATGTCCTTTCTGAATCAACTCTTGAATTTGTCTATGAATCGATCAGATTTCCACAATCCATTGAATTTAGAGTTGAATTTTTGGATCCGAAACGTTGATGCTAAAAAACATACACAATCTAAGCCAGAAATTCAACTCTAAATTGTCTATGAATTTCATCATTTTCCAAAACTGACCTTCTATATATTGTCTCATGTGGTAGTGGTGTGCCTGGGATTAAACAATAGAGTGCTTGACTTGACAGTGTGTTGGAACTCCCACCGGTGATTTAAACACACTATGATATTCTTTCAAAATTTTATCCATCTGACTTTGTTGATTTGTTGTTATGGCTACCTTAGCATGTGTATTAAGGACAACTAACTTTGTTTTTTCAGGACGAACCATGAGAAGAACAAAATCTCCAGTTTGAGAAATCAAACGTTTACATTGTTTAGCACTAATTAGAGAAGCAATTTGTGTTGGACATACCTCTAGTATTCGATACCTCTTCCCACCAAGCTTGATTGTAACACTACGGGGTCTGGATTCATACACTCCATGTCTCTGATACATGTAACGTTGCCCCAACAAGACATCACATACATCCAGCGGTGCTACATCACATACCACTTCATCCTTGGAAGGCTTGATTGAATATGGAAGATGACACTGTTGATTTATTTGAATATCTTGCCCCTCATTTAGCCATCCCATAGATTATGGTTGTGGTTGTCTTGTCACTTTAAAATTCAATATTTTGACTGTCTCCCTAGATATCAAATTCTTTTGGCTCCCACTGTCAACAATAAAATGTAGAGGCTTTCCATCAACCCACATCTGTGAATAAAAAAGTTTCTCTTCATCTTCACGATGCATTACTTTAGCAGTTGCAACTATGGCACATGGGTCTGCTTCTATGACAGAATCGTTCTCCTTTTGCTCGGAAGGATCTATTGGTGATGATTCAGATTCAGCTTCCTCTCCTCGTATTTCTGTCATGATATTTTTGATACTTCGACAATCCTTTGTATTATGGGTTGGGGACTTATGCATCTCACACCACATGCTTGTGTTTGCTTGTGCCTTTTTTGCAGCCCACCATGTGTTCTTAGGTGAGTTTGAGTGAGGTTCTTTGGTCACCTGTTTTCCTACAGATTTATTATCACCTTCAACCCTTGGCTTATTATTTGCAAAGTATTCCCTCTTCCCTTTCTTCTTGAATTTCTCTTCAATTTTGTAGCGTATTTATAGGTAGTTGCCAATGTCTCAATATTCAAAAATTCCATCTCTGTTTGAATATACCTGTGAAGTCCACTACGATATTTCAGAATTTGATGCTTCTCTGAATCCTGACTACCAAGTTTTTCTAAAAGTGAATGGAATGTGTTGGTGTAATCTTGCATAGACTGATCCCTCTTCTATCGAAGGAACTGCCATTCTATGTATTTATGTTCATATACATCCTCAGGAAAGTATGCTTCTTTTATGTATTCCACAAATTCTCCCCATGTGGGCTTGTTATCAATAGATATTTCCAAGCCATTTTCATCAGATAATTCCCATTCTTTATTTGCTAATTTGGCTTCCCAGGCACATTTCACATGGGTTTCAGCTTTGAGGAGAGAAAACGTTATTTTTTCTGCATCTGAGAAATTATTTACAAAAAAGTATCTATCCATTTTTGATAACCAGTTATCAATAGTTTCAACATCGACTTTTCCTTCAAAATTTGGGATGTCAAAACTTACCTGCACTTTGAAAGGGGTATTTCCATGAAACGTTGTTCTTGATCCAGAGGGTTGTTGATTCTGTAGGAGTGAAAATTGACTCATCATCTCCTCTCGTTGCTTATTTATAGCCTCTTCCACCAACTTCTTAACTGCATCGTCTGACATCTTTGATCGTGTGTGCCTCAAAGGTGGATATTGTGACAAATCTTGTGTATCCAATCCTAATCTTTGGTAGGAGGACCTTGTGTAAAATGGCATAAAGGAGCATTCCCGCTCTGATACCACTGATATGATTTATGAATCAGATTACAATACCTAGTGTAATACCTGCGGTATTGTCAAGTTCAATATAAAAACCAGAAGATTAACAACAGAATTGCAAGCCAAAAAGAAATCCATTCTATTCGAAATTGGAGTTTATACAAATATGATGGATCCCAATGGTCACTAGAATACCTTGGAAACGAAATGAAGAGTCACCATAATGTTTATTACACATAAACTTATTAAAACTACCAAAAATTTCAAAAAAACTATATAAAAATTCAGTCCTACTTGGAGAAGGCATAACTTTCAAGTCCTAGGTCCGATTTGTGAACCGTTCACTTCGTTCGAAAGATAATAAAAGATTATAGACCAACATTGCACTTTCCTAGAGGAGACAGACCTAGAAATTCCTCGAAGACCTTCAAAAATGCAGTTTACTGAGACAGAAAATACTAAAAAATTAGATTTCAGTATTTCCCAATTCCATCCTGATCAAAAAACATTGTCATTAATGTTGAAGTGTATGAGCAAGAATGTTGAATTGATTGACAATGGCATCGAAAAAATCATTCAGTGAAGATTGATAAATGAAATAGTTGTCATCATTATCACTGATGTTAAATGAGATTGATGTCAAAGAAGAATTAATATTATTTATATTTAATGAGGAAAATGCAATGATAGTCTTATCTATTCATACGGTGTTATTATGAGAGAGACATCAACTACATTAAAAAAATGTGCATGTCCAAATGCTATTGAGAAAAAGTAGTCATAAATAAACTTAGTAGATTAGAAATATAAATGAAGATGAGAATGTTTGTTAAGATGATTATTGAGTATGTTTAAAGATAATAAATTTAAAAGTAGTTTTTTAGTCAAACTCATTAACTATGGAGTTTCCTCCATGGTTAAGGCCACTTTGCTTGCAATCCCATTTTCAAAACCTTCAACAAGTGTTGTGCCTTATGAACCATTCATTATAAAGCCTCTTAAGCTCATCAATTGATAAATATGAGATATTTTCCACAACAAGTCAAATTGTGATATTGCTATCATGATTCAATTGTGTGTTTTGATATTTTGTAAGATATATTTTTTGCATTCCAGAATGCACCATGTCTTGAGAAGGAAATAAAGTGGTTTTTAAATGTTTATGTGAGCTCAAAAAGATGGGTCAAGCCTCTTGCTGGCAATTTCATGTTGCTTTGAAAAGTGAAATTGGAGGGAATGAATTCAAATGAAATGAAGGTTGCCCTAATTTTTTCCCACTCTATAAATATTGGTTTGAGCTCTTAAATGTTTATGCTTGCTTTGATAACTTATTGTTATGTTGTTGGATTGACTTTTGGAGTTTATTATTTTGTTGGAATGATGATATTTGTGTTAGGACTATTGCACCATAGAATGCATAAAATAAGTATTTATTCTAGTTTGTTAAATATGTTATTAGAATAGTGGTACATATTGAGTTTTTAAACTTATAAGAAAATTATTTATAAAGCTACCTATAAAATAGGATATGGAAATCTTATATATATGGATGCAATTAGTATTATAAGTGCAATAGAATAAAGAACACACTATTTCTATGTATAATCTTGTGCAAGCTTTGTCTAGTATTTTTATAGGAGGGGAGATGAAATCCTTATTCTAGGCAGCTAGTTTCGGTGGTGAAATATCCATTATAGCTAGTTGGTGCTTTTCAGGTTGGAATTATAGCTAAGTTTTTTACTTGAGAAAGATGAAGATATTTA
This sequence comes from Thuja plicata, assembly GCA_018584345.1. Taxonomy (NCBI): domain Eukaryota; kingdom Viridiplantae; phylum Streptophyta; class Pinopsida; order Cupressales; family Cupressaceae; genus Thuja; species Thuja plicata. The sequence goes on from MU226738.1 coordinate 88,869, forward strand.
GAAAAGTTTATAAGTGTTTTTTGAGTGTTGGTGTGAAATTTCTAAGTTTTGGAGTTTTTGGTTATCACCTTAATGCCCATGCCTCTTGGAGTTTGATTGTTGTCATTTTGAGGACACTTTGTGAGTCGGCACCCCAAATAAAGCACACTTAGCATATTTGGTGGAGTATTGATTTTTAGAGTTTGGTCACCCCTTCTAGAGGGTTTGTACCATCCTTTGTTGGAAATGTTGTTATTGATTTCAAGGGCATATAGACAAGTGGAATTTGTCATTGATGTTAAGGTGAAGACACATTGTCATTAATGTCGAAGTGTATGAGCAAGAATGTTGCATTGATTGACAGTGGCGTCGAAAAAATCATTCAGTGAAGATTGATAAATGAAATAGTTGTCATCATTATCCCTGATGTTAAATGAGATTGATGTCAAAGAAGAATTAATATTATTTATATTTAATGAGGAAAATGCAATGATAGTCTTATCTATTCATACGGTGATATTATGAGAGAGACATCAACTACATTAAAAAAAATGTGCATGTCCAAATGCTATTGAGAAAAATTAGTCATAAATAAACTTAGTAGATAAGAAATATAAATGAAGATGAGAATGTTTGTTAAGATGATTATTCAGCATGTTAAAAGATAATAATTTGATAAGTAGTTTTTGAGTCAAACTCATTAACTATGGAGTTTCCTCCATGGTTAAGGCCACTTTGCTTGCAATCCCATTTTCAAAACCTTCAACAAGTGTTGTGCTTTATGAACCATTCATTACAAAGCCTCTTAAGCTCATCAATTGATAAATAGGAGACATTTTCCACAACAAGTCAAATTGTGATATTGCTATCATGATTCAACTGTGTAGTTTTTGAGTCAAACTCATTAACCTATGTTTCATGAGTAGTGGTTCACAAGAACCCATCTCTCGTGAGAATGAATGGAACACTTACTCATTGCATTTAGGTGATGCTCCTAGGGGTGAAGCACTGGGACTTCCCGGGAGGTCACCCATCCTAGTACTTCTCCAACTCAAGTGCGCTTAACTATGAAGTTTCCTCCATGGTTAAGCCCACTTTGCTTGCAACTCCATTTGCAAAACCTTCAACAAGTATTGTGCCTTGTGAACCATTCATTATAAAGCCCCTTAAGCTCATAAATTGATAAGTAGGAGATATTTTCCACAACAAGTCAAATTGTGATATTGTTATCAGGATTCAATTGTGTAGTTTTTGAGTCAAACTCATTAACCCAAGTTTCATAAGTAGTGGTTCAAAAGAACCCATCTCTCATGGGAATGAATAGAACACTTAACACTCATTGCATCTAGGTGATGCTCACAAGAGTGAAGCAACGAGACTTCATGGGAGGTCACCCATCCCAGTACTACTCCAGCTCAAGCACACTTAACTTATGAGTTTCCTCTATGGTTAAGCCCATTTTGCTTGCAAGCCCATTTGCAAAACCTTCAGCAAGTGGTGTACCTTATGAACCATTCGTTATAATGCCCCTTAAGCTCGTCAATTGATAACTAGGAGATATTTTTCACAGTAAGTCAAAATGTGATATTACTATCAAGATTCAACTGTGTAGTTTTGTGTCAAATTCATTGACCCATCTTGGTTATGGAGGAAAATTTGTAGTTAAGCATGCTTGAGCTAGAGTAGTACTGAGATGGGTGATCTCCTTGGAAGTCCTAGTGCTTCATCCCTATGAGCATCACCTAGATGCAATGAGTACTAAGTGTTCCATTCATTCTCATGAGAGATGGGTTCTTGTGAACCACTACTCATGGAACATGGGTCAATGAGTTTGACTAAAAAATTACACAGTTCAATCCTAATAACAATATACTAATTCGACTTGTTCTAGAAAATATCTAATACTTTTCAATTGTTGAGCTTAAGGACTTTATAATGAATGGTTTATAAAGCACGACATTTGTTGAACGTTTTGCAAATAGAGTTGCAAGAAAAGTGGGCTTAACCATGGAGGAAACTTCGTAGTTAAGTGTTCTTGAGTTGGAGTAGTACTGGGATGGGTGACCTCCCAGGAAGTCCTGGTGCATCACCCCTATGACCATCACCTAGATGCAATGAGTGGTAAGTGTTCCATTCATTCTCACGAGAGACGGGTTCTTTTGAACTAGTACTCGTGAAACATGGGCCAAAAATTGCACAGTTGAAGCCTGACAACTATATCATAATTTGACTTGTTGTGGAAAATATCTCTTATTTATCAATTCATGCTCACTTAACGGGCTTTATAATGAATGGTTCATAAGGCACAACACTTGTTCAAGGTTTTGCAAATGAGGTTACAAGCAAAGTGGGCTTAACTAAGGAGGAAAGTTCGTAGTTAAGAGTGCTTGAGATGGAGTAGTACTGGGATGGGTGATCTCTTGGGAAGTCTCGATGCTTCACCCCTATGAGCATCACCTAGATGCAATGAGTGCTAGGTGTTTCATTCATTCTCATAAGAGATGGGTTCTTGTGAACCACTACTCATGAAAAATTGGTCAATGAGCTTGACTCAAAAACTACATAGTTGATTCCTGATAGCAATCTCACAAGATAATAAATGATAATAAATTAGATGATAGCGATGAGCATCTAAAGGAAGCACTTGGATAAGGAATCCATTTTAGAAATATTGATATTTGTGCTAGAAATTAGTCTTTATGTGGGTATTTAAATTAGTATTATAAATAAATGTCATAATATTAAGTTTTTGAGAAAACTTAGTATTAGTCTTTTAGATTGTTAGAGTAATATGTAGGTTAATATCTTGTCAGAACAACTCATTTATGAAAAGAGAGTTTCTATGGGAGGTTTTCTAGAATATAAGAAATAAAAATCCTAAACATTACATATTTATGTGTGATAACAAAATATATAATTATTACTTTGTTCTATGAATTCTTTATGATATAAGAGACAGATTATTTATGAGAGAATATTGGCATTGCTTTGTTCTCACAATATTTTTTTGGACAACAATTCTCTTAAGCTTTCTATCTATTTTAATGCAGTAAATCATATCTACATAATCATACCGTGTGTCTGGTTTATAGAGGTGATAAGAGACTCGCCTCTCTTTCATGTACACAAAGTCTGTGTAGTAGCTCAAACTCATGACATTTTACTTAGGACATTGGATCATACACATGTTCATGACATGGATCATACTCGTGACCTTTTACTCGCTAATCAAAGCTCCTCACATGATCTTTGTGGGAGGGATCTAAAATATGTAAATGAATACTAATAGAGGTTTTTCATTCCTATGTGCAGGCACCAATGTTTTTATGATCTCGGGAGGCTTCTATATTGTTAGTAATCAGTTATTTGGCAGTCAAAATTTGATTATATCAGAACATGAACATAAGATGGATTTGACTCGAGGGAGTAGGTAATGCGTTGGCATCAAATTTTTTTTATTTAAATAGTTTATATCTTGGGTTCTAATAATAGTAGAGAAAATGATTCTAACTCATCAACTTATCAATCATCTCATTCACAAATTAGGTTTTTTCATTTCTCCTCAACAATCTTCTCATTCAAATTGATGTAGTCAAATTCACTACAGCCAATTTACCGTTAACCTTTAGAAAAATAATAAAAAATAATAAATACAAAGAACTCAAGAAATGGGATTAATGAATTTCTTTTCAATATTCTTCCTCCAACATCCTTACAATTGGAAAAATGAATCCTTATATCTCCTTGTTAGCCCTTGTTTTCAACTAGCCAAAATTTAAACTTATTTATTAAATTCACTATCCAGCTAGTCAAATATGTGCATTTTGTAAAAAAAATACTTTCAACATTGGTCACAAGGTATTTTGAGTCGGAGACCTTCATTCAAAGTCTCGTGGTGAGTTGGTTGACACAACTCTAGTTTTTACAAGCCATCAAGTTCATCATGAACACAGACATCTGATTGGTCTGTACAACTTGATGTACAACTTGATGATGTTGAATTGAATCTCAGGTGTTAAATTTACCAGTCACCTATGTACTACTCTAATTGTACCCCAAAGTGATCATATATTTCCATTGTAAAATATTGAAGTATAGACAAATTACTTCTCCTTGCACATTTATAATATACACATGAATGGTGAGCAGTTCGACAATATTTAAGGGCACCATCACATTGAATGCAATTAGCAAGCGGGGAATATAAACTTTCATGCTTGTCTTCATCGGCTGTTAGGAAAAGTTAAGGAAAGTTATTCAAAATGCCAATAAAGCAAGTAAATAAGGAAGATTCACAAATTTGTGATGCTTGCAAAGTATTCATATTGCAATTTTGATCTTCATCGATTATTTCACTAAGTTATGGAAGTAGTACAAAACACCGACAAAACAAAAGTAAATAGAATGAAGCCGTGATTGGTGTCTTGGCCAATATGGACAACTTGAAGCAACTTTAAGGGTTCAAACATTGTTTCAGCAACTTCAAGCAAATACAAGCTGCAGGTGTAAAACCGATTCAATAACTCTTTCCAACATTATATGCCCATACCCTAGTGAAGGCTTTTGGAAAGCTTATAAGCATCCATCAAGGCATAAACAGGATAGGATTTTTATTAGAAGTTGTAATTAAAGACCCCATGTTCGGCATGTATGTAAATTGTAGAATGTACAAAATAAAGAACTTGAATTGTTTGACAAAATGCCTTAAAGAGATGTCATCTCGAGGAATAAATAAAATGATTGAAGAATGCACACCAAATTTGGCACAAAGATGCATCTTCTTTGTTTGGTTGAATGGCCTGCAGAGATGCAGC
>MU226738.1:112755-125292 GCA_018584345.1 Thuja plicata
GAACAAGAACTTGATGAAATTGAAGCACTAATGGCTAGAAGATTGCAAAGAGGTAAAGGAAGATACAAAGGTAAATTACCATTGGTATGTTTTAATTGCAAAGAAATTGGACATTTTTCTGCTAGATGCCCTAACATGAGAAAGGATTAAGGAAACAATGACAGATCTTATGAAAAGTAGTTTGATAGAAGTGATGACCGAGACTACAAAAGAAACTGACACTCTGACAAAAGAGATAACCAAGACTATAAGGACAAAGGAAAGAAGGCTTGTTACTTGGTTGAGAACAAAGATAAAAATACTGACACCAAGTCTGATGAAGAAGTTGAGGTAGTATTTGTTTCTATGAAGGATAATTCAGATGAAGAAGAAAGGTATGTTGAAACTGCACTCATATCTAAAGTTAGCACAAATGATGTCTGGATTATTGATAGTGGTTGTACTCACCACATGAATGGAGATAAAGAAAATTTTGAAAATTTTGAATACTATAATGGTGGATCAATTAGGATGGTTAATGACTCACCTTTCCCAGTTGAAGGAAAAGGAACCACCATGTTGAATAATCTGATCAAATGTGAAAATGCATATTGGGTGAAAGGACTCAACTATAATCTATTAAGTGTTTCACATCTGAATAACACAGGACACCAAGTTGCATTTGAGAACAAAAAGGAAAAGATCTATAATGGAATAGGAAGGTTGATCAGTACTATTGAACAAACAAAAGGTAACCTATTCTATCTTGATAATATTGAGACCACTTGTTTATTGGCTAGAAATGAAGACATTTGGTTGTGGCATAAAAGGTTATGTCATGTGAATTTTGACAACATGGTTAGGATAAAAAAGAAAAGGAAAGTAAGAGGCTTACCGAGTATGTCAAAACCCAACCATGTCATGTGCAAGAATCGCCAAAAGGGAAAAATGTCAAAGTCTAGTTTCAAGAGAAAAACCTACACATCTAATGTTATTCTAGAGTTAGTCCATACTGACTGTAATAGATAAGGAATGTGTGTGTAAAAATAATGGAGATGTGATGATGAGATATATGTGATGATTTGGGAATGGTATTTAGGGAACATAAGATTCTCCTCCTAGCCCCAAATTTCACAGAGGAAAGATCCACTTTGATCAACCATAAAAACATGGTTAATGCACAAATGCATCAATCGATCGAAAATAAGAAGAAAGAAGAAATCCTTACATTCTTGAATTAGATAAAGAGTATATAGTAGATTTGAATTGATTAGAACCTTAATTAAAATGAATTGAAGACAACTACTAACCTCAAAATGTAGCAGCTCTGGAAAAATCTATTTTATGGTGTCTTTGTTGGGTTTCAGGAAATTCTACAACCAGATCTAGAACAGAAACGCAAGGACAGACAAAACCCATAAATATTTTTATTTTCTAAGTCAAGTCGACCTTGACCTCTTTATGGGGGTGCAATTGTACCCCAAAATGTTGACTTGGACCTGCACTACTCTGATGAAAAATCTGTTCACGGATCCCGAACATTGGTTGAAAAGGGTATCCAAATATGATCTGAAACTTGTTGTCCTATACCTATACTTGCAAGAAAAATGGTTTTTTTTTTGGGGGGGGAGGGTTTTGCCTTGGTCAAACCCCAGTTTTGGAATTAACCTTATAATATAATTGAAATTGCATAAATAAACAAATTCACCTTGCTTATATAGAAACCTTTGTGGAGGATTTGAATCCTTGGATCCACAAGTATGTATGCACTAAATGAATGTAGAATATAGGATGTAGGATTTCTCAAATCAATTTCTTTTAGATCTTCAACACCAATCTTGAATGGATCTTGGAATAGGAAGAGGCTTGCATGGATGTGGATGGAGAAATCTTCAACAAGAGAGCTCCATAGAGCTTGAATCCTTCAATGACTACCAATGGATCTCTTTGAAGGTGCTTGAATGCTTGAATGCTTGAGAGTAGGTGATTGCTTCAATAGATTATTAGCTTGCTTCAATTCTTGCTTCTTCTCTTGTCTTCCACACTTAGATTTCACTTAGCATGCTCTTTTTGTCTTAAAGAAAATGAGATGAGAAAGGCTTCCTTATATACCAATCTAGGGCACAATATTCTAGAGAGGTCGACATAGGAGAATTAAATTCCAATTAGACCTATACCCCTAGAAGTGGGCCTATATTAAATATAATTTCAAGGGTCATTGCCTCGAAGAATGAAATAGCTAACCCAGAAGTGGGAATTAAATCTTTCTGAAGCACAACATCTGGAAACCCCAGAAACTTAAAATTTGGACCTTGGGTTAGGGTCGAGGTAGACCTTAACCCTGAGGTTAAGAACTTAAAATTTATAGATCAGGATGCCAGAAACAGGCTAGAGAGAAGTGAAAAATGGGGTAGAATAGGAGGAAAAGCCAGATCCAAGTTAGATACCGATTCAAGGTGTTTGACATGACCCCAAACCACTTACTCAGAGGGATAAACCAGTCCAAAATGGAAGTGCTTCCATTTTTTGATGATACATTTAGCCCCCACTTTAGAAAGAGTATGAACTAGATGCAAACTCTTGGTAAAGGAGATCATAAAGAAAATATAATCTTATTGAAATCAAAAGGGACAAAGGAATCCTCAAGCCCTCAAGGACTCAAGTCTTTGTCAACCCCAAGATTACAATAAGAGATACATCACCAGAGAGAGAGAGAGAGAGAGAGATCACCTCACCCAATGAGAACCTATGTCCCATTGTGAATCACACAGGAAAAAAGTGCAATTGGAAAGATGGAGTTGAACTGCCTAGTGAATGTGGCAACTCACTAGTCAACCCATCAAGGATTTACTCTTAGGAATATTCTACTCCAAAAGAGAAAAGTCAAAATATAGAGAGATCCGGTCTTAAGGACACCTTCTGACCTTAAGGGATCAAAATATTGTAAATTGAAACTAGAGGGATCAAGAGATCCTATAAGGTAAAAATTAATGCTTTAAGGATCAGTCTCTAATCCATAAAGGGAGAAAAAAGTTTTAAGTTGTAATTTTGAAAATATTTTGAAAGTGTGCATGTGCAAAAAGTGAGCAGAGCGTATGCCCCCACGTTAAAGTCATTGCTAACACTTTAACAAGAGCCATGGCTTTAAAGGAAACATAAAAAACTCCACTAATTATGTTTCCACTACGAGATGCCCCCAAGCGAAGACAAATCAAGAGAAATACCACATAAACATACATAGAGCACATAAGTTATCTACCTACCGTGGGGTCAGTATGATCATAAGATTATATATGTGTGTGTGTGTGTGATATTATTTCAAATAAGTTGACATCATTCCCCAAAGAAAGTAGAACTACAATCACAATGGAGGAAAGAAAACATAAGAGTTACAAAGAAGAGTCTTTTCAGACCACAACATGGAGACCAAAAAGAATTAGTGCTACCATGTTGCAAATCCAAGTGGACTACACAAGGAAATCATTTACAAATAATAGAACAGGTGCAACATAACATGAAAATAATATATAGAAGAATAGAGATACATATAGAGGAATTGTACAACAGGTTTGATTCCTTTATCACCTTGCACCAACCATGTAACAAGGGTCATATAAATGAATCTAACAAACATTAAGCAAACATATTATGAGAAGAAGCACAATACAACATGCAAACACTTAAAAGAATACCATGGAGGAAAAGCCAATCAAGTGCATCGCCTACTCTCCACATCTCAGTTTATATCATTTAGGGAAGGTGGGAAACTTGCAAGAGGTACTATATCCAACACAGTAGGAATAATATCCAGTTCCAAACAAGGATCCTCTTGAGAATCACGATGTTCGATACTAGGTGTAATTATCAGTTGTGTTGAAATCATATTAGGTAAATCAGTATCAAGATCAATAGTCTCATATTCATCATTAGCATCAGTAGGATCATCAAGAGTATATTCTTCATCAAGATTAATAGAAATAGAATCTAAGATGCAAATAGAATCATCATAATCATTCATCTTAACATCATTATTAACATTAACTTCTTCCAACACATTAGGCATAGGTTGGTCAAAAGAAGGTAAAGAACTTCGAAGAACAGAGGCACCGGCCCTAGCTTTATCCCGACGCTTCTTACGATGTTCATTGGCAGATTTGTTACGTTTTGTCTTGTTTGATATATGTTGAGAACTAGGAGGAAAAATAAGCAATTCCTTCATAGGTTCTATAGGAGGATTAGTAGGATTCTCAGTAGGCCAAAAAGAAACACTAGGAGTTTGATTAATAGAACTAGAAGTAATGGATAAAGGAGGTATGGAAGGCGTAGGCAAAAGACCACGGTTAAGATCTGTCTAAGGCATGCTTAACTCAAGAATCTTGTGATGTTTATAGGCTTGATATGAACAAAAAAGGTTATCAAGTCAAGAAGAACATGAATTAGGTAATGAAGGCCAAAAGAAGTCAAGGGTAGCACAATCCCTAGGCCTAGAAGTTTGATATAAACTATGATTAATCATTTTCACTTCTTCATCATGAATGAACTTAATACACTTATGGATAGGAGAAGAAACGACACACATGGAAGTTAACCAGGGAAAACCAAACTTAACTTGAAATTGATCAGAAGGAGGGACAACAACGAAGGTAGCATCCACAATTTTACCACAAAGTTCAACAGGTATGTTAATAGAACCGAATGATGGATAGAGAAAACCATTACAATTTTGAATCCACACATCAGATGTATCATAATAATCACATTTTAAGTTCTTCATAAAAAGGTTTTATTTAGTGATGACATTGACTAAGGAAGTAGGATCAAAAAGACAAGCACGCGTAGGTATCTTAGCAATCCTAGCATAAATGTAGAGGGGACCATCAGGAGCCTTAATAGTCTTAGAATTATCAAAGGTGGTCGAGAGTTCCCTAGGTCTTTTATCCTTGGGTTGTTTTGAAGGTTTAGATTGAGGTTTTGGTTTCGGTTGAGGTGGAACTTAAAGTTTAGGTTGAGATGGAGGAACTCGAATAGGAGGTTGAGATTTAGGCTGGGGTGGAGAGATAGGTTGAGGAAAAAAAAAAATGCTCCACATGGTTAACAATATGATTGAGATCATCCATCTTTGAATCATAAATAATATCCACAGAAGATGGCTAAATAATGGTATTAGTATCATGTGTAGTCAAAGGATTCATATAGATTTGAAGGTTTTGATTAGGAGGAGAGACATATTTTTTCCCACTACCATAAAAATTATCAACAGATAAAAAATTAGAATCAATTAAGTCTTGAACCTTATGTTTTAGAGAATAACACTTCTTAGTATCATGGCCATTCCGATGATGGTATTGACAAAAGGCTTTGGGATCAAAGGATTTTTATGCCATCATAGTAGGAAGAAGAGGTCGAATAGGAGGCAAAGTAATCATATTAGAAGTCAACAATTTACTCATTATAGAATGTAAAGATTCATAAAGAGGAGTAAACGTACGATTTAAACGAAAAGCAGTGGATGCAGAAGTGGCATTGTGGGATGCAACAACAACTTAATCAGCAACTGCATTTTCTTGTTTATTGATTTTGACATAGTTTTTAGGCTTCTAAAAATTTTTGGGATTAAGAGAAGCATCACTCTTGTCAACTGGAATAGGAGCCATTAGAGTGTTTCTCTCAAATTGACTCACTTGTAATTGATAATGATGAAGCGCTGCACAGATTTGTTGAAAAGAAGTAAATTCAGTAAGCAGAATCTTATCTCTAATATCCTTTTGAAAATTGGAAATAAACATATGTTGAATATCAATATCAAGAACAAGATAAGAAATCTAAGCATACAATTGCTTAAATCTACCAATAAATTCAGTCAATTTCTCTTTAGTATTCTTTTTACAATGCATCAAATTAGTTAAGGACACTTGCAGACCAATGTTAATTTGGAACTATTGAATAAAGGTATTAGCAAGTTTTGGAAAAGAATCAATAGAATAAGGAGGCAAGGAACAATACCATTGCAAGGCCTTATCACGAAAGGTTCTAGCAAACAACTTGGCTAAAATCCTATATATGGTCATGAGCATAGTCACTACAAAGGATTTGAAATGTTTTAACATGAGTGACTGGATCTCCCTTGCCATTGTAATTCTCAAGATGAGGCATATTGGATTGTTGAGGGACAGGTGCATGAATAATGTCTAGGGATAAAGGACTACCCTTGTCACATGTAGGAATACTAAAATTGGATTGAGTTAAAGATGCAAGTTGTTGTTGTAAACAGGACACAATTTGAGCCAAACTAATGATCGTGGAATCATTAGAAGAAATAGGAGGCATAGAAACATTAGGAACACTAGGAAAAGTGTTGGAAGAGGTAGGAATAGAAGACACAATCGGTGGAACACTTGGAACCAAAATTGGAAGAGGATTGGAATAGGTAAAAGGAACACTATGGTAAGAAGGTTGTGAGGTAGGTAAAGATACCAGTGGAACACTCACATGAAGAGATGAAAGTGGAAGAGTTGAAGCTAGAGGATTGGAAAATGTAAGAGATGTAGTCACTAAAGGAGGAGTGTAAGTAGGATTACTAGGTAAAGGAATAGAATAATATTCCACCCTAGTGATAGGAGGAGTAAATCCTAAAGCTTGAGCTTCTAGAGCTAAAGGTTTAACATTTAAATCAATAAAATGAGTAAAACCATGCAAGATATTAATACCTTTATCACTATCATGAAGGAATTTCTTAAGAGCCTCTATAGATTGAATAGAATCTTGATTATGGTTTTCTTGAATAAGCCAATTTCCCATTTTATCAAGTTCAGTTGACATTTTTTGGACTTGTTCAGGAGGAACTCCTAAAGCATCATCCTCGTCATGAGATGAGTGAGAAGAGTTATGATCCATAGAAGGATTGGAATCATGAGTGATCAAATTTTCATCTGAGATCCTAAGGAAAGGAGAGGAAGACTCAAGATCAAAGGAACCCATAAGTCTGCGACTTCTTCTAACTGGGATATTATAGGTAGGACTAGAGGTAGTTAAGCTCATACACCAATGCAATGTAAATGAACTAAACTAAGAAAATGTAAATGTAAGAACATAAAAGAAGGCTAATCTAATATGCATGCAAGATCTAACATGAAATGTAAATCTAACACCAAAAAGAAAGAGTTGTCTATCGCGGGTTCACCAAAATGTAATAGATAAGGAATGTGTGTGTAAAAATAATGGAGATGTGATGATGAGACATGTGTGATTATTTAAGAATGGTATTGAGGGAAGATAAGATTCTCCTCCTAGCCCCAAATTTCACAAAGGAAAGATCCACTTTGATCGACTATAAAAAAATGGTTAATGCACAAATGCATCAATCGATCAGAAATAAGAAGAAAGAAGAAAGCCTTACCTTCCTGAATTGTGGATGATGAGTATATAATAGATTTGAATTTATTACAACCTTAATTGAAATTGATTGAAGACAAGTACTAAACTCAAAATATAGCAGATCTGGAAAAACTTGTTTTTTGGTGTCTGTGTTGGGTTTCGGGAAATTCTGAAATCGGATCTGGAACAGAAACACAGAGACGGAAAAAACCCAAAAATATTTTTCTTTTCTAAGTTAGGTCAACCTTGACCTCTTTACGGGGGTGCAATTGTACCCCAAAATGTCAACCTCGACCTGCACTACTCTGACGGAAAATCTGTTTGCGGATCTCAAAAGTTGGCCAAAAAGGGTATCCAGATCTGATCTAAAATTCATTGTCCTGTACCTATACCTGGAAGAAAAATGGTTTTTCTGTTGGGGGGAGGGGTTTCCCTTGGTAAAACCCTAGTTTTTGAATTAAAATTATAATATAATTCAAATTGCATAAATAAACAAAGTAAATAAATGAATTCACCTTGCTTGTATAGAAACCCTTGTGGAGGATTCGAATCCTTGGATCCACAAGTATGTATGCACCAAATGAATGTAGAATGTAGGATGTAGGATGTCTCAAATCAATTTCTTGTAGATCTTCAACACCAATCTTGAATGGATCTTAGAATAGGAAGAGGCTTGCATGGATGTGGATGGAGAAATCTTCAACAAGAGAGCTCCATAGAGCTTGAATCCTTCAATGGCTACCAATGGATCTCCTTGATGAATTGAATGATTGAAGGTGATTGAATGCTTGAATACTTGAGAGTAGGTGATTTATTCAATATATTATTATCTTGCTTCAAGTCTTTCTTCTTAGCTTGTCTTCCACACTTAGATTTCACTTAGCTTGCTCTTTTTGTCTTAGAGAAAATGAGAGGAGAAAGGCTTCCTTATATACCAATCTAGGGCACAATCTTCTAGAGAGGCCTACATAGGAGAATTAAATTCCAATTAGACCTATACCCCTATAAGTGGACCTATATTAAATATAATTTCAAGAGTCATTGCCTCGAAGACCAAAACAACCGACTCGGAAGTGGGAATTAAATCTTTCCGAAGCCCGACATCCGGAAACACCAGAAACTTGAAATTTGGAACCTGGGTCAGGGTTGAGGTTGAACCTAACCTAGGTTAGGGTTGAGATTGACCTTGACCTAGATCAATTTTGAGTTCAACCTTGACCCAGAAGGTCGACCTTGACCCTGAGGTTAAGAACTTCAAATCTACAGATTAGGATGCAAGAAACAGGCTGGAGAGAAGTGGAAAATGGGGCAGAACAGGAGGAAAATCTAGATCCAAGTTAGAGACCCATTCAAGGAATTTGACATGACCCCAAACCACTTACTCGGAGGGATAAACCTATCCAAAATGGAAGTTGTTAGGGATTTTTCTTGCATGAACCACAGTGCTTGAAATAAATACTTGAACACTATGCCTTCTAATACTGATTCAGAGACAAGAAAAGCCTAATTGCTAAGGACTGGATAAGGTCCTTCTTCATTTTTGAGCTCCACATATGCTCAGGCAGGTTTTACCTTTTATGATGGCTGTTTACACAATATGTATTAATGTGGACACTGATTTGCTATGTATCTCTGTCAAATCAACTTATGGATCACCTTGCAAATGACCAAGCATAACCATATGCAAGATATAATCATACAAACATAGTTGTAAGCATAACAATAACCAGTGATTCAAGGATTCTCATCCTTCTTCCTTTTCTTTATAGGAGGGATAACCTAAGGGATTAACTCTTCAAGGAATCAATAATATGGACACAATCTTGCTGACATAGGTCCTTAACAAGTTTTGTTTGTTTGTTCTTAGTAAAAAAGTGTTTGGATTGAATTGGTTTTGATAACTTGGAATATCTCAGACACAGATAGATTATCAAACTGTTTCTGGATCAGTGCCTATCCTTTGGGCTATAGAGTCAAAATAAGCGAAGATATCATAAAAACAAAACACAGTAAACTGCCTTACAGTTCACATGCAATTCAGATAAATTGCCTTACAAGTTATCCTGTCACCTCAAATCTATTGTATCAAATTCTTAATCAAAGCAGCATGCTCAAATGGTTACCTTATAACCAGAATGCTACAAAATACCTTGTAAACTTAGCATAGAAAAGCATACACAAAGAGTAAAAAGACAGCAATAGAGGAGAGTAAAATTGCACCGTATATTATTTATATGATCCAACTTTTTCATACAATGAAAGATTACACAGCTTCAAAAGATAGACACAAACAAGAATATCTGAATTCTGTAGTATATTATCTCTTTTCCAAAAAATGTTCCAACATCAAAGACCTTTGCAAAATACAACTCTTATGCTATATATAGGGTTACTGATCATCTTGGAATCCCTAAGGATGCAACAAGCTTTAGATGATCACAGAAAACCTAACCCTAATGTACAGAGAGACAAAAGAGAGAGAAAAAATAGTGAAAGGACCAAGCCCAGATAGTATTTATGTTGAATCGGATAGCTGAGCTTTCCGACTCACCTACATCCTCCCTCTACAATAACTATCCCTCATGTCTCGAACAGTGTAATGCCAAACTTTTACCTCACTCATCGTTCAGGAATTCCTCATCTACCACAGACTTCCTTTCTTGGGTGTAATCATAACTTCCCAAGCTTTCACTTCATCATCTGATAGTTACCTAAAGTCTTGAATACTCAGTACCTACACCCTTGTGCTTGTCCCATCTAGCATCGATGATGTACATCAAGTGGGAACCTGTTGATGTTAGTCTCTGCTGTAAAGACTTCATACAATATTTTATTGAATCCGTGCATATCAAAATCTGCTCGCTGCACTTGTGAAATCTCAGCCATAACTCTGCTCATTTACAACACCTTGAACCTCTTTTTCTTTACCGATATTGAAACAAATCTATCTCAGATATCAGGTGACTGTTCTGTGCACAATTTCCTGCAATTAAGAACTCTCTGATCAACTTGGAAAACACTACAAGCCGAGCAAAATATCTTTCTTTTGCAAACTGAACAACCTGGGCTCTGAACATACAATGAATGCAAATGAATGCACCATCAACTCCTTTAATAAAATCTGCTCTAATAGTTCATGAGTTATGTCTTCACTGCTGCTACATTTTTCACTTCTGGGAAGATCCTTACGAGTGAGCGACACACCCCTGCTGTTCAACTGGTCGCATACTCGCCATCCAACCTCACTTTACTTTTGACCCTCTGCGAGTGAGCGACGCGATGTTTTTGGACCTCATTTCATGTTTGTCGCATACTCACGCCACTTTTATACTTTGCTTTTTGATATCTGCGAGTGAGTGATGCATTCTTCACTGGTAGCTCGTCGCACCCCCGCGAGTTAATATTTCATATCACCTGA
This sequence comes from Thuja plicata, assembly GCA_018584345.1. Classification (NCBI taxonomy): domain Eukaryota; kingdom Viridiplantae; phylum Streptophyta; class Pinopsida; order Cupressales; family Cupressaceae; genus Thuja; species Thuja plicata. Next base: position 123,527 of record MU226738.1, read on the forward strand.
ATCTCGGCGACTGAGCGACATTCACTTTTTCACTGCATACTCTGTCTAATCGCATACTCGCCATCTTAATATTCCTTCTTTCATCTTATGCGCGGGTAGGCGACGACATCTATTTTCTGCTTAGTCGCCCACCCGCGAGCCATTTTCCTTTTATCTGAATTGCTCGGCGAGTGCGTGATGTCCTTACTTTTTCCTCATCGCATAGTCACGAGCTGACATTCTTTCACCTTTATGGAATGGCGACTGAGCAACGACCTCCCCTTTTTCACTCATCACATACTCGCGAGCTGACACTCGACCACCTCAAAACATCGGCGAGTGCGCGATGACGTTGAACAATCACCTTGGTCGCTCAGTCGCGGACCTTTAAGAACCTTGAAAACTACATGTGCGACTGAGCGATGCAATTTTACATCAGCACTTTATGTCTTCGTCATGCACTCACACTGCACAATACAACATGAGTTAGTACCTACGCGAGTGGGCGACCGCTAAAATATGACCTCGTCGTGCAATCGCGGACCTAAAGCTCGACCTCCAAAAGACATCGCGACTGCGCGATATACCAATAAAACATTGAACCCGCTCAGTCGCAAACACATCAAAACTTCTCACAAGCAGATCACGATTGCGCGATTACTTTTTAAAATAGCTCATCGCCCACTCGCGCGACCTAAAGACACTTGACAAAATAGACCGCGATTGTGCGATGACCCTTGAATGGCAACTCATCGCCCAGTCGCACAACATAAAGACATTTGACAAAACTCATCGCGACTGCGTGATTCAAATATAAAGCACATGCCTTAAACGGATATAAAAATTAACTTTGAAAAAGAACACGCCAAGACATGGGGTTCAAAATATAACGTTTATCATTTGGACTAGCCTAGGGTTTTCAGGGTTTTATCAATTTGGTTAAGTGTAGACTTGAAAACCTGAAAACATGACACTGGGAAGGCTGAACTGAACAAGAGATAACTGAAAAGGATACACCATAGCATAGAGAACACGACAAGGAGCTAGGAAGACTGCCAAAACAAGAAATACAGCCAACAGTGGCTCTAACTGAGGACGGTTAAATGCAAGTTTACACCGAGAACCACAGAATCTCTGGCTGCGCAAACCACCTCCTCAACGGAGCAAAACCCTAAAAATAGAAAGGGAGATATGTACAGAACTCACAAACAAGGGACAAGGAAAGGAACCTATTATACATACGTATTTACATACTTTGAACTTCATTCAAAGAAAGGCTTCAAAAACTGCCCATGCACAGGCAATTCAAAGAGATTTCCTTCTATAGTCTTCAGCAAATATGAGTCTTTGCCAAATTTTTCTGCAATGATGAACGGTCCCAGCCATAAAGACTCGAACTTCTTATGCTTGCCTTTGTCCTCTGCCCTTGCATTCCATTGGAGAACTAAATCATCAATTTGGAACTTTCTCTCAGTAGCTCTCTTGTCAAAAAGATATTTCATCTTTTGTTGTAGCTTCACATTTTCTCTCTGACTATTTCTTCTCATTTCATCTAATTCCATCAACTGCATCATTCTATTTTGCATATTGTCAGAGACATCGAGATGTTCTTCTTGTATAAATTGGCAAATGGGCAACAAATTGTTAATAGGCAATCTCTCTTGTAAACCATACACCAATTCAAAAGGAGATTGACCAATGGCCTTCTTAAGTGTTATTCTATCAGCCCAGAGGGCTAATCTCAATTTGGTATGCCAAGTCCTTTTATTTTGTTCCAAAGTTCTCTT
>MU226738.1:131488-142786 GCA_018584345.1 Thuja plicata
AATTTGTTAGGGATTTTTCTTGCATGAACCACAGTGCTTGAAATAAATACTTGAACACTATGCCTTCTAATACTGATTCAGAGACAAGAAAAGCCTAATTGCTAAGGACTAGATAAGGTCCTTCTTCATTTTTGAGCTCCACAAATGCTTAGGCAGGTTTTACCTTTTATGATGGCTGTTGACACAGTATGTATTAATGTGGACACTGATTTGCTATGTATCTCTGTCAAATCAACTTATGGATCACCTTGCAAATGACCAAGCATAACCATATGAAAGATATAATCATACAAACCATAGCTGTAAGCATAACAATAATCAGTGATTCAAGGATTCTCATCCTTCTTCCTTTTCTTTATAGGAGGGATAACCTAAGGGATTCACTCTTCAAGGAATCAATAATACGGACACAGTCCTGCTGACATAGGTCCTTAACACGTTTTGTTTGTTTGTTCTTAGTAACAAAGTGTTTGGATTGAATTGGTTTTGATAACTTGGAATATCTCAGACACAGATAGATTATCAGACTATTTATGGATCAGTGCCTATCCTTTGGGCTATAGAGTCAAAATAAGCGAAGATATCAAAAAAAAAAAACACAGTAAACTGCCTTACAGTTCACATGCAATTCAGATAAATTGCCTTACAAGTTATCCTGTCACCTCAAATCTATTGTATCAAATTCTTAATCAAAGCAGCATGCTCAAATGGTTACCTTATAACCATAATGCTACAAAATACCTTGTAAACTTAGCATAGAAAAGCATACACAAAGAGTAAAAAGACAGCAATAGAGGAGAGTAAAATTGCACCGTATATTATTTATATGATCCAGCTTTTTCATACAATGAAAGATTACACAGCTTCAAAAGATAGACACAAACCAGAATATCTGAATTCAGTAGTATATTATCTCTTTTCCAAAAAATGTTCCAACATCAAAGACCTTTGCAAAATACAACTCGTATGCTATATATAGGGTTACTGATCATCTTGGAATCCCTAAGGATGCAAAAAGCTTCGGATGATCACAGAAAACCTAACCCTAAAGTACAGAGAGACAAAAGAGAGAAAAAATGGTGAAAGGACCAAGCCCAGATAGTATTTATGTTGAATCAGATAGTTGAGCTTGCCTACTCACCTACATTCTCCCTCTACAATAACTATCCCTCATGTCTCGAACAGTGTAATGCCAAACTTTCACCTCACTCATCGTTCAGTAATTCCTCATCTACCACAGACTTCCTTTCTTGGGTGTAATCATAACTTCCCAAGCTTTCACTTCATCGTTTGACAGCTACCTGAAGTCTTGAATACTCAGTACCTGCACCCTTGTGCTTGTCCCATCTAGCATCGGTGATGTACATCAAGTGGGAGCATGTTGATGTTAGTCTCTGCTGTAAAGACTTCATACAATATTTTATTGAATCCGTGCATATCAAAATCTGCTCGCTGCACTTGTGAAATCTTAGCCATAACTCTGCTCATTTACAGCACCTTGAACCTCTTTTTCTTTACCGATATTGAAACAAATCTATCTCAGATATCAGCTGACTGTTCTGTGCATAATTTCCTGCAATTAAGAACTCTCTGATCAACTCGAAAAACACTGCAAGCCGAGCAAAATATATTTCTTCTGCAAACTGAACAACCTGGGCTCTGAACATATGATGAATGCAAATGAATGCACCATCAACTCATTTAATAAAATCTACTCTAATAGTTCATGACTTCTGTCTGCACTTTTGCTACATTTTTCACTTCTGGGAAGATCCATGCGAGTGAGCGACACACCCCTGCTGTTCAACTGGTCGCATACTTGCCATCCAACCTCACTTTACTTTTGACCCTCTGCGAGTGAGCGATGCGATGTTTTTGGACCTCATTTCATGTTTGTCACATACTCGCGCCACTTTTATACTTTGCTTTTTGATACCTGCGAGTGAGCGATGCATTCGTCACTGGCAGCTCGTTGCACCCCCGCGAGTTAATATTTCATATCACCTGAATCTCGGCGATTGAGCGACATTCACTTTTTCACTGCATACTCTGTCTAATCACATACTCGCCATCTTAATATTCCTTCTTTCATCTTATGCGCGGGTAGGTGATGACAACTATTTTCTACTTAGTCTCCCACCCACGAGCCATTTTCCTTTTATCTGAATTGCCCGGCGAGTGCGCGATGTCCTTACTTTATCCTCGTCGCATAGTCGCGAGCTGACATTCTTTCACCTTTATGGAATAGTGACTGAGCGACGACCTCCCCTTTTTCACTCATCGCATACTCACAAGTTGACACTCGACCACCTCAAAACATCGGTGAGTGCGCGATGATGTTGAACAATCACCTTGGTCGCTCGGTCGCGGACCTTTAAGAACCTTGAAAACTACATGTGCGACTGAGCGATGCAATTTCACATCAGCACTTTATGTCTTCGTCACGCACTCGCACTACACGTCACAACATGAGTGGGTGACCGCTAAAATATGACCTCGTCGCGCAATCGCGGACCTAAAGCTTGACCTCCAATAGACATCGCAACTGCGCGATATACCAATAAAACATTGAACCCGCTCAGTCGCAGACACATCAAAACTTCTCACAAGCAGATCGCGATTGCATGATTACCTTTTAAAACAGCTCATCGCCCACTCGCGCGACCTAAAAACACTTGACAAAATAGATTGCGATTGTGCAATGACCCTTGAATGGCAACTCATCGCCCAGTCGCACAACATAAAAACATTTGACAAAACTCATCGTGACTACGCGATTCAAATATAAAGCACATGCCTTAAACGAATATAAAAAGTAACTTTGAAAAAGAACACGCCAAGACATGGGGTTCAAAATATAACGTTTATCATTTGGACTAGCCTAGGGTTTTCATTGTTCTATCAATTTGGTTAAGTGTAGACTTGAAAACCTGAAAACATGACACTAGGAAGGCTGAACTGAACAAGAGATAACTGAAAAGGATACACCATAGCACAGAGAACAGGACAAGGAGCTAGGAAGACTGCCAAAACAAGAAATATAGCCAACAGAAGTGTTTCCCTTTTCTAATCATACACTAACTTTTGTGGACCAATGAGAACAAAGAGCTATTATGGTGATAGATACTTCATTCTATTTATTGATGATTATTCTAGGATGATTATTGTTATGTTCTTAAAAGAAAAGTATGAAGCATTTAAAATGTTCAAATGGTAAAAAGATATAGTTGAAAAGAAAAATGGAAAAGAACTGAAATGTTTAAGATTAGATAGAGGAGGAGAATTTATTTCTGATGAATTCACTAACTTTTGTAATGAGCATGGAATTACAAGACAAGTTTCTGCACTGAGAGCACCATAGAAAATGGGATTGCGGAAAGGAGAAATAGATCAATTGTTGATTGTGTCAGAACATCGATGATTGAAAAAGGCATCACACAAACATTCTGGAAAGAAGTTGTAAGTACTGATGTCTATACACTGAACCAAGTTCAATTAAAGAAAGACACCAATAAGATACCTTATGAGCTATGGTATGGATACACACCAAATCTAAGTTACTTTATAATTTTTGGAAGTCAATTTTATATATTGAAAGATGATAGAAATAGAAATCTTGACTCCAAGAGTGATGAAGGAATATTTTTAGGATATTCTACCAAAATCAAAGCTTATAAATGTCTTAACAAATCTTCTAATAAAATCATTGAGAGTGCAAATGTTAAAGTGGATGAATTTGCTGAGAAAAATGATGAGGAAAGAAGAAAGGAACCTGAAGATTCAATAGATTTGTCTACATTTATGAACCTCATACTCTTCTCGAGAAACAGTGTATCGCTACCGAGCGACATAACAATGCAACCAAGCAACAGGCTGCACACACCAAGAATTAGAAAAATGCTCACAATGATGAACCAAGTGATGAAGATCAAAATGAAGATCAACATGAAGAATAGAGATCTAAACCTAGACTTGCAAAATATGTCAGAAGAAACCATCCACAGGACCAGGTCATTGGAGAAAAAAGAGTAGGAATGAGAACAAGAAGGAAGTCACTTAACACTAGATGTTTGATTTGTGATTTTGAGCCTAAATCAATTAATATTTCACTTGAGAATCAAGAATGGGTTAGTGCAATGAATGAAGAGATTGAACAAATTGAGAAGAATAAAACATGGACATTAGTACCTAGACCAAGTGATAAGAATGTCATTGGTACTAAATGGATCTTTAGAAACAAACTGAATGAGAATGGAGAATTCACAAGGAACAAAGCAAGACTAGTATGCAAAGGGTATGCACAAGAAGAAGGTATTGACTATGGAGAAAACCTTTGCACCCATTGCTAGACTAGGAGTAAGAATTATACTTTCTTATGCTGCTTTCAAAGAATTCAAAGTATACCAAATGGATGTCAAATCTACATTTGTGAATGGAATACTAGAAGAGGAGGTATACATTGAACAACCTGAAGGGTTTGTTGATCCTAACAAGAGGAACATGGTTTGTAGACTACACAAAGCCTTGTATGGATTGAAATAAGCACTAAGAGCATGGTATGAAATAATTCACTCTTATCTCATTAGTATTGGATTTATTAGAACAAGTGATAACAGTAATCTATATTTGAAAGGAGATACTGATGATAAGATTCTGATTGCTGAGATATTTTTTGATGATATCATATTTGGAGGTAATGATATGTTATGCAAGTCATTTGCTGATGAAATGAGAAAAGAATTTGAGATGTAAATTCTTGGAGAGATCAAATTTTTTCTTGGTCTATGAATATACAACGGGATGAAGGTATCTACATCACACAATCCAAATACATCAAAGAAGTTCTGAAGATATTCAAGATGGAGGACTCCAAACTAGTTGGAACACCTATGGCAACCAGATGAAAATTATAAAAAGAAGACAAGACAACCGAGGTAAATCAGACCTTATACAGATCTATGATTGGAAAACTAATGTATGGTGTACACACTAGACCAGATATAGTACATGCAATTGGTATAGTTGCAATATTCTTTGCTAATCCCAAGGAATCACACATGACTGCTATTAAAATAATTTTGAGATATCTAAATAATACTGAAGACTATGGTTTGTGGTATAATAAAGAAGGCAAATTTGAGCTACAAGTTTATACTGATGTTGATTGGGCTAGAAACATAGATGATAGAAAGAGCACAATAAGATGAGCATTCTTTATGGGTGACAAACTTGTCACATGGATAAGTAAAAAGAAAGGATGCATATCTCAATCAACTGCAGAAGCAGAATATGTGGTTGCTACTACAAATTTCTCTAACATTGCATGGATCAAGCAATTGCTCAAAGGTATGTATATGGAAATTCTTGAGCCAGTGATTATCTATTGTGACAATACAAGTGCTATCAACATTTCAAAGAACCATGTAAGGCATGTTAAGACAAAGCACATAGATGTTAAGTATCATTACTGGAGGGAACAAGTACAAGAGAAAGAAGTGATACTATAATATGCACAATCCAAAGAAAAATTAGCATACATATTCACAAAGCCATTGCCAAAAGATACATTTGAGTACCTGAGGAAGAGACTAGGGGTTCGACCCTTATCTACTGGTCACTAAGTTGAATTAGAAGACTACATCAGCCTACACATTATTAGAAGATCAATCATGTTGTTGCAAGCTAAGATATGGAATTCAATGACATATCAGTCCACTCAAGGGACAAAAAGCTATCAAAGGGAGAAAAATATTGTTGGCTACTATAGAGCTATATTGCTAATGGACAGAAGATTCAATCATATATTTTGTTTGGAATTGTTGTCAAAGGGAGAGAATATATCCATATGAAATATCTATCATGATCATCCAAAGGGAGAGAAGAGAAATATCCATCAGGGAGAGGAAAAATCAAAGGGAGAGAAAGATCCAATAAAGATTCAAAGAGACAACCATCCATCCAAGGGAGAGAATTGGAGAAAAGTTGATACTGCATATCTATCCAAAAAAGGGAGAAGATATTCTACCACAAAGGGAGAGACAGAAGTAGAAGACAGAATTGCTACACCTATCCAGTCAAGGGAATGAAGAAAAGCACTTAGCAAGAATCAAATCTAAGATGAAAGAGCTTACTGAGAGTCAAATATTTGAATTGGTTATAGAACAATAAGTTTGGTATGATATGGCATGTTTAACATTACATATTTCATATTGATTTTATAGTATGTTGTCATCAATGCCAAAGAGAAAGATTGATGAACTATAACTGATTAAATGTTTGAAGTTGATAAGTTGATGATCACCGAGCTGCAAAAAGTAAATGCAAGACATTAAATCAGTTAATGTATTTTATTGTCATTGATGTCAACTAATATTGTATGATTTATCATACACATATTGTCACAAAAATTGAAGATCTAAAGAGACAAATTTTTTGTCGTTGATAAAGGTATACATCGAGTAACAAGGTTAACTGAGAAATAGTGAACCCCGAGCAGTTCAGAGTGTTGCCCGACGGACAGTGTTACCCGAGAGAAACAGTGGTACCCGAGAATAGTGTTACCCGAGATCAGTAGTACCCAAGAAAGTGGTACTCAAGCAAGTGTTACTGAGTAAACTAAGAGTTGATAACTGAAATCAACTGGAGTTAGGAAATGACAAAACTACTTAGCTGGCAGGAGCTATATTTAGAGTTAACTGATTGATTGCTTTATTTTCATCGACCATTTGAACTCAAGGATAAGAAGAAGATTTAAAGATATTTTTATTCACAGTTGTCAAGGAGAAATCTATGGAATAAAACTAAAGCAAATCTTTAAAGATTAAAGCAATGCATGGAGAGATTCGCAGATCAAGAAGCAATCTACGTCAAGAACAAGAAAGAGAAGGAGATTGAATGGTGAAAACATGTCTATATAAAGAGACAAGTAATTCATTATTAAAAGAGAGGAATGTTGAATATAATTCTCATGAAGATAGAAGTCTTCATGCAGATCTGATCATACAGGCTAAAGAAAAGATCCAAGGAATTCTGTAGACACCGAGCAATAGAAGCAAGAGCATTCACCGAGAAGAAAAGAAGAAATAAGGGGAGTAAAGGTATTGAAAAGCATATTGATCAGAGAGGTATTATGGACTAACAATAGATCTAAAAATATGAAAATTAAAGTTGTATTATTGAACATATCATTTACTGTTTCAGTTTAACCATTGATTCATAAAATCACTTAACCAAGTGGGATTTAACAGTCCTTAATGTATTGAGATACTCAAGAGTTTCAAAAGTTTTTTCTTGTTGACAGCATAGTCAATGCCTAAGGTAAAAAGACTAACCAATGGTTTTAAATCCTCTAACAAGGTCACACATAACAGTGTGTTTGTAACCTTTAACAAGGTTGGCTCTTCACTGAGATCACTTTAGAAGAGTGAAAATTTTGGGTTACCGGTCCCAAGTGGTTTTTCCCTTAACAAAGTTTTCACATTAAGAATCCATGTGTCAAATGTGTATATGGTTCATTTATTTTATGTTTTTCTTTACACATTACTAAAATAGGATTGGTCAATAAAAACTAAGTTTAAATACTTCTATTTGGTAGAAGCTAGAAAAAGATAAACAGAGTATTCACCGAGCAATTTATATCTGATAGAATTACATAAGGCATACATCTTGTAGGACTGGAAGATAACTAGGGGATATTATATTTGTGATATAAGTTTTGGTTGGATTATTGGATTAATTTTTGAGGCCACTGATTCANCCCCCCCCCCCCCCCCCCCCCACTCTCAGTTATTCTATCAATTGGATATCATAATACTAACACATCCTAGTACAAATCACCATATACACCAATCAGAGATCTCAAACATGAAACAAAACTACATTCATAAGGTAAGGTACTGTAAAATATGTAAGCAAAATGAAGGAACATGAGTCCCTTGATTAAAATCGCTAGGAAAGAAGTGATAAAATGGAATTTAATCAGTTTTGTACATCCATAAATGGTGTCTAGTTGACTCTAATTGCTAGTAGTGAAAGAGATGTCCCTAGTATCATGGTATCTATGAAATCACATTCCTTTGATGTTTTACTCCAAACAATTCTTGTGTCATTTTTGTCCTTCCACATTCATTTGATTGAAGAATTAAGGTCTGGGGAGGTTCTCAACAACATGACAACCTTTGAGAAGTTTCCATTATCTCTTATGTCATTGATAAAGCTAATAAAACATGAACAAAATGTTGTGTCAAAGGTTTTAGTATCTTTAGGATTTCTTGGAGGTTCCCAAAACATTAGGAATTATACAATTTGATTAACTATAATATTTTATTATTTAATTTTATTTAGTTTATATATCTGTCAAACTATATATATATATATATATATATATATATATATATATATATATATATATATATATCATTTAATTTTTTATATTGTAATATAATTTTACATATGATATTTAAATTATTTTTATCATTCATACTATTATTTCTTCTCAAATTATGTATGTATTAATTCAAATTATTAATTTGTTCTCATACTATGTAATAAAATAGTGAATTTATCAATGCTAGGAGGTATTCTACCATGACAAAACATAAGGTGGAGTGTAATAGCGTGAGCATTTTAATGTGAGCATGTTAACAAAAACTCTTACTTTTTAGCTTAAACTTGACAACCATTTTACATGTCAACATTCTAATATTATAAACATAATATTTACAAAACAAATACCATATAAAAACAAGGGCATGCACTCATCAGAATTATAAGTTCTGAATAGATGTATAATTAAAAATAAATAAAAAATAAAGATACTAATAAAACATCTACCATATCATAATTGTTTTTAAAAAGTTAATAAACTTTAAGAATAATTACTTCAATCAAAGAATAAATTTTATAAATTTCAATTAAAAAAAAAAAGTTTAAAATTTACATATTAAAAAATAGAGCTAAATAAATAAATTTGGGAAAGTAGAATAATAATTTTGTATTAGGGAAAAAAGTGTGTAGATACGATACAATAAAATTGATTTTTTTTTATTGAGTATTTATATAATTTAAAGTAAAATAAAATTATTTTAAAGTAAATAAAATGATTCTAATTAATAGAGGTATTTAAGATATCTATACTAGTTTATAACTATAATATTGAGAAGATATGTAATATTAAAATTATATAGAATAACTTAGCTATAAATATAACTTACAATAATTAATTACAAATTAATGTTAATAATATTTATTAAGTCTAGGGGTCTCTATTTCAAATAAAAAGATTAAGAAAATAAACTAAAAGTACTCATTAGTGTTTTGTAATCTACCATCAATATGCAATTTCCAAAATATTGGACACATTGATGTTTGCTTATTATTAAATGTACATAATATTCCTTTTGATTTTCCATGATGAGCAATGTTTTAACTAGATTAATTAAACTTTATCTTAAACTCTACAGTATTGCCGACATCAGGGTCAAATCAGCACCATGTTAAGCTCACTTTGGAAGAGGATGGATGACTCAATAAGAAGCCTTTTAGATTAAGAAGATGTGACTGAGGGATGAAAATATATTAGGATTAATTTAAAAATGGGGTGAAGGGGAATTCAAAGGATCTAGGGCTTTTATACTTATGTCTAAATTAAAATATGTCAAGAGGCAGCTTGTTTTGTGGAACAAGGATAGTTTTGCAAATATCTTTGAAAAGAAAGGCGCTTTGGAGCAAAATCTATCAGAGATAAATGAGGAAATAATTAGGGATGGGATGAATCAGGAAGTTTATCTTAAGGAGAAAGAGACTAGGAAAAAATATGAAGATATCTTGGCCAAGGAGGACATTTTTTGGAGATAAAAATCTAGAGAAACTTCGATGTCGGAGGATGATAAAAACACCAAATTCTTCCATAGTAGCACTAAAGCTAGGAGAATTTTGAATAGGATTTCGAGGATCAAAAGAACCAATGGAGATGTGGTGGAGGACCACGAGGGGATTTCTAGGGAGGTTGTTAACCACTTTAATAATATCCTCAATAAACATGAAGGATCAAACTTTATGGCTCAAAGGGAGTCATTGTCTAATATCACCTATATTGTCACAAGGGAGAAAACATATAATGCTTAATGCTAAACTATCTTGTGAGGAGGTGGAAGTAGCACTTAAGAATCTTAACCATGATAAGGCCCCAAGACCAGATGTGTTGTAGCTCCACAACACCCACCCCATTTCTTGGACCTTTGGCCATGGAGACCCCCTTGCTTGTCCTTTTGTTTTGACCCCCTATCCTTTCGGATACTTTCTTGGGGTCCTTTTGAAGAAAAGATAAGTCTTTTCGGCCTTTCGCAGTTTCAGGCCTTCGGACTTGTGGGGTCTCTCGACCTTGGAAAGAATGAAAGCCTGGAAGTACGGAAGGAAAATCCCATATCAATCTTTTGATGTTTTGATTGCCAAAACACTGAAAGATATGAGGGTCATGACTTTAACATTTCAGCCTTAGAAACACCAAAGTCTGCGTGACTTTACCTCATTAAATGTGGGGCTATAAAAGAGATGTCACCCATTTTTTCTTCACTTCTCATTTTTTTCCCCTGCCTCCTCAAGCTCCCGCAATCCCTTTCTTCGATACGTACCTCTTGATCATTTTTCTCCTCGCCTTGGACCATGTTACTCATTCTCTTATTGCACCTTGTCTTCCACCTTCTCTCCCTCCTAGAGAGGTTGGTCTCTTGGAATCGTTGTTAGGATTAGGTATTTTGATGGATGGTTCATAATTTATGTCTTGAATGCTTCATTCAGGATGATCTATGAAATTAGCAATTAACATTTATATGTTCATTCCAAGTTTTTAGATGAATGAAATTTCAGAATAAATTTGGCTTTTGCTGAAATACTAGGAAGTAGGTTAGAAATCTAATCTCATCCATTAAAATTTGGTAAGGAAGATTGACATAAATAGTTGCACGGCTATATTAATTAAAATAGAAGAGTAGGGATATAAGGGTTAGATACAGATATTGATAAATTATTAGAATATTCTTCGGTAAATGGGTATAGGAGATTAAATAAAAGATTCCTTCTATTTTGAAGAACTTTGACTTAATAGTATTACAGGGACCGATGTTCTTGGGCCTCTAATTAGAAATAGTATCTATGAAGGGATATATTCTCGGCCTAGTCACAGATGTTGGAAAGATTGCTACAATGTAGAAAATTGTTATTTTGTCATTGATGTCAAACCTTAACTGGTGAGACTATTGCTATATGTTTGAGTACCATATCTATTGATTGATGAAGATT
>MU226738.1:214742-226314 GCA_018584345.1 Thuja plicata
AAAATATGCATGGTATAGGCTTCCCGCCTTCTCAATTTGAGGTAGTTGATCTTAACTATCATCCTCCTCTTCATATTCTTCTTCCAACACCTACCTTAGATCACCCTGATACTCCTCAAGATGTGGCCAAAAAGGTGTATGTCCAGTTAATAAATTCCAAGAAAGAAATCTTCAAACCCACTCTGAGAAATGCTCTCTCTAAATATAAATGTCCTTTTCATTACAGTAATAAAAATTTACTTACTGAGTGCGTGCATTTCAAGCTATATGTTAGAGAAAGAGCTACTTTGGGAATTATATCTCATTCCTGGGCAGTATTACAATTTCTTCATAATTTTGATATAGGGAATTCCCCTCGTTCTTCTACAAGTTAGATTACATTTCTCCTCTTGTCTATTCACTAGGGGGCAAGAGGTATCTTATTCCAGTCTTCTAGGATCTATTTTACTCTCATCATATCTTTTGTGTTGAGTTTAATTGGTTATTCTTTCTATATTATATACCTATAATTCATCAATGATATCTTTTCTAAAACATTTGTTTTCTAACGATACCTCTTTGCTATGAAATATCTTGATATAAATTGATATATCCCTTGCCTGCACACCTGGGGGGAAAGGTATGTTCTTTCTTCCTCTATCTAAGGAGATACTTTCCTTAGCTTAGTGGCGTGTGTTTATCTTACAACATTATTTCTTTATAAAGATTTGTGTTTTGACTATTGATACCCTCTTATATGAGAGGTGATTGTCCTAGTTCATCACCTCTTCTTCATTTTGTAAACTATGTTTTTGATAAACTCTTTCTCTCTTTGGGTTTGAGTTTGTTTCCTTCATCTGAAGATTCCTCTTCCTCTTGATTACAAGGGGCTTTTTGATTGAATCTTTGTTCCCTCTTTTATGTAGAAGATGACAGTTTATCCTAGGCACTCCTCTATGGTGAGGGTCTTGTTGATGAGATATCTTCCCTCTTAAGGATCCTTTTTCCATAAGTGACATATTCATTTCATGATTATCTATGTTCTTGGATGTAAGGGTCAAGGCTCTTCGCTAAGAATATGGTATACATTGTTGTTAAGCTGGATATCTCCTTACCTTGTGAAGTAGGTATTCTCTTTTCTCTTCCTTATCCTGCCTAGTGAATAGTCATGATAAGGAGGGGGCATGTATAGGGTCTCCCTTGTACTATATTTTATATTTATTTACATTTTGTAGCATGCTAAATCCTTAGAAGGTAACGCACATAAGTTGCTAAATCCTGAAGAGACATGCATTTTTACTTTTTACTTTTATTTTTGCTAAAGCCTTGGAAGGTAATGCACATAAGTTGCTAAATCTTGAAGAGATACGCACCCTTTTTATTTTTACGATATGCTAAATCTTTGAAAGGTAACTCACATAAGTTGCTAAATCCTGAATGGACACGCATTTTATATTCCATAGTGATACAAGAATGTAGATCTATGGATATTTTCAAAAGCTGTCAAAAGACGCATTTACAATTATAAGCACACTTTATGGGTGAACCTGTTTGGGCTCTCCCTCCTTGGTGATTCATAGTAAGGTGTGCATCTTACTAGGTGAGATAATCACTTTTTCTTTTCTCTCTTTCACTTTCATGCTAGTAGGATTAGATCATGAAGCTATGTTATCTATGGTGTTGTTTGTGTCTTATGTAGTTATGTATGTTTTCTATGATTGATTGCTCTTTATCTTCCATATCTTTATGTATTTATGTTGAGTTAGAATCCTTTTTCTAAGGACTCATGTCCTTGACTTAGTGATGTTCTACTTTGTTGCAATCTATTGGTGTCTTTCTTCTAACTTTACCGTGAGCATGTTCGTTTTCCATACTCTCGCTAAAGTGGGGGCTTAATGTATTGTCTTAAAATGGAAGCACTTCCATGTTAAGAATGTTTAGCCCTCCTTAGGGTATTTTTTTGACCTCCATCATATCATCCTCCCATTTTTGCATCATCCCCTGCTTCTATGCCTGATTAGGACCCTGATTGGGCCTATCCGGGCACCTTCTACCCCACCTGGCATGTTTTCCAAGGGTTTTCACCCCTTGGGTCAAGGTCGACCTCAACCTTGACATAGGCCAGGGTCAAAATAAACCTTGACCTAGGTTAGGGTTGACCTCAACCCTGAATAGGGTCCCCCTTTCAAATCTGGAAGCTTGTCGGCTGCCGGGGGTCATCCAAAATTTAATTTTCTCACTTTCGGGTCGGCTGTTTCAGGTTCTGAAGCAGTGATTCCTAAATTATATTTAATATTGATCCTCTCCTAGGGGTAAAGGCTTTAATGGGAATTTAATTATCCTATGTCGGCCTCCTTAGAAGATTGTACCCTAGTTTCATATAAAAGGGAGCCTTCTCCTCTCATTTTCTCTAACCATTATCAAGTAACAAGCACTAAGGCAACTAAGCATTCAAGCATCCATTATTATACATGTTTTCAAGCTCTCAAGGTGTTCAATTATTCCTCTCAAGAATTAAATTTCTTCATTGAAGATCAAGGATTCAAGCTTTCAAGCCTTTGAAGGGATTAGGTTCAAACATTCAAGATTCATCATTCAAACCCTAGATCTAGCTATCATGGTGGTGTGATCTTCCTTCAAGATGCTTTGTGCATCCTCAAGACTCTTTCATCATCTCTTTAAAGTGGATTTCAAGCATACAATCATGGAGGTTTTTGGTTTCTATTGAGTTCAATCTTTCGTACTTACATACTTGCCTACATTTGAATTATAATTGCATATCTATTGAATATCATAGCTTCATTGATAGATTCAATTCTACTACTTGCTAGCATTCTATACTTTATTGATTTCAAGGTTAATTCCTAAATTGGGGTTTGACTAAGGCAAACCCATCCCCCTAACAAACAAATCTCTTTTTCTTGCAGGTACAGGTTCGAGACTACGGAGTTGGACTCAGATCTAGATACCCTTTTCGGCTTTCTTCTGGACTCCGCGAATAGATTCTCTGTCAGACCTATGCAGGTCAGGGTTGACATTATTTGGTTAGGGTTGACATTTGTGGGTCAAGATTGACCTTTTTCATAAGACGATGTCAGATCACAAAAAGATTTCTGGGTTTTGTTTGACTCTACATTTTGGTTCCAGATCATACTTCAATTTTTCTAGAAATAGAGTACAGACCTCAAAAAATAACATTCTTTGGTCTACAATTCTTTAAGGTTAGTACATTTCTCCTATTTCTTCAATTACTATCATAAATCATATCTATATATTCAATTAACATAATTTAAGATCTCCTTCTTTACTCTCTTTTCCAAATAGTTGATTCATTTGTGCATTGATCCTTCTTTGGGGTTAATCAACTTGGATCTTCCATTTGTGCATTTGGGGATAAAGGTGGAACATCTTATCTTCTCCCTAATCACAATTGCAATATACAATCAACACAATTCAATTTAAATGTAAAGGTTAGGGAAATACACAATCAAACCTTAATAAAACTAAACAAACACAAAAAGAAATATTTTTCTCCCTTTACATAGGTGAACTCGACTAAATATAGGTATTCCTCCCACTTGACTTGATGGTCCATCACATACATACGTAACATATCCTCTAACACTTGGTTAACCATCCCTGTCTGTCCATCTGTCTGAGGGTGATATGTCGTACTGAAATTTAGTCTAGTGCCCAATGTTGCATGTAACTCTCTCTAAAAAGAAGATGTGAACAAGGAGTCTCTATCAGAGATGATCTTACAGGGAATGCCATGAAGTCTGGCAATATCTCGCAAAAATACCTAAGCTATGTCTCATGCTATGAATGTAGTACGCACAGTTGAGAAGTGGGCAACCTTGGTCAACGTGTTGACTATCACCAAGATGGCATCATGGTGGTGAGAAGACATAGGGAGACCAATAATGAAGTCCATAGAATATAGTATCCCACTTCCACTCGGCAATCTCATGTGGCTGCAGGAGCCCACCTGGATGACTGTGCTCTGCCTTCACCCTCTGGCACTCTAGACATCTAGAAACTATGCTGGCAATCTATAATCTCATGCTCGGCCAATGATACAACTGTCTCATATCAGCATGCAACTTCTTAACTCCTAGATGAGCTGCATAAGGTGCTCTGTGAGCCTCAAGCACAATAAACTCTCGCAAGTCCCCCGTAGAAGGTACATAGATGCGTCCCCTATGACATAGAAGTCCATCAGACTCTAAAGAATACTCTGTAAATCTCCCCTCAAGGGGTCTCTGAGAATAGATAAAATGACAAACCTCCACATATAATCCATCCTTTGGCAAGTGATACAAAATGCGCTCCCTCAAATCTGTACTAGAATTCATAGATAAGAGCTTGTGTCACCTCCTGCTCAAGGCATCTGCAACTACATTCTCCTTCCCTTTGATGTAATGAACATCAAAATCATACTCACACAAAAAATCCATCCATCTCCTCAGCCTAGCATTAATATTGGGTTGTGTAAAGATATACTATAGGCTCTGGTGATCTGAATGAAGCTCAAATCAGTGACCTAGAAGGAAGTTTCGCCATCTCACTAAGGCATGAACCACCGCTGTGAGTTCTAGGTCATGAGTAGGATAATTAAGCTCATGAGTCTTTAGCTTCCTAGACTTGAAATCTATAAGACAACCCTCCTGCATAAGGACTACTCCTAAACCATCTAATGAAGCATCCGTACATACAACAAAATCTACCAAAGGATCTGGCACTGCTAAAATTGGTGCACTAGTGAGGGCTCTCTTGAGCTCTTGGAAATCTCTCTCACACTTCTCTATCCATTCATACTTCTTCTCCTTTCTTATAAGGGATGTGATGGGATGAGCTACTCTAGAAAATCCTGCCACGAAGCATCTGTAATATCCTGCTAAGCCCATAAAACTTCTGACCTCAATGACACTGGTGGGTGCCAGCCAATCCATAATGGCTCTAATATTCGATGGGTCTACAAAGATCCCATTGCCGGATATAACATGACCAAGATAATGCACCTTGGGTCTAAAGAAGGAACACTTTGACAAGCTTCCATATAACTAATTCTCTCTCAAATGTTGCAAAACTTGTCTCAGATGCTCTGCATGCTCCTCCTCATTGCGATAATATATCAGAATGTCATCAAGGAATACTACCACAAATTTATCCAAGAATGTATGAAATACTTCGTTCATGAGGCTCATGAACACAACTGGAGCATTCGTGAGGCCAAATGGCACTACTGTGAACTCATAGTGACCATACCTCGTGCGAAAAGTATTCTTGTGGATATCACTTTCCACAATCCGTAACTGATGGTACCCCGAATTCATATCTATCTTTGAGAACACTCAGGCACACTGCAACTGATCAAACAAATGATTGATCCTAGGGAGTGGGTATCGGTTCTTAATTGTTACTTTATTCAACTGCCGATAATTAATGCACAATCTAAGTGATCCATCCTTCTTCTTCACAAAAATCACTGGTGCACCCCATGGTGATACACTAGGTTGGATATGCCCTTTATCCAAGAGCTCTTCTAACTGAATCTTGAGCTCATTGAGGTCATGTGTGGTCAACCTATAAGGTGCTCTAGATATAGGCTTGGCTCCTCGTACAAGGTCTATGTGAAAATCAACTGCCCTAGGTGGAGGCATACCAGGGAGCTCAGTAGGAAATACATCTGCAAACTCCTGAAGAATAGGATAATCCTCGAGTGAAGGCTCCCCCTCTGAATCCTCCTCTTTATCACTAATGGTGATGGAAAATAACTGACATCCCTTCTGCACGCACCGTCTAAGCTGCATAGCGGAAATCATGCGAAGGAACACGGGTCTTTGTACCCCAAATATCACCATAGAAGTATCATGATTATCAACACACTCAACCCTCTTCTGATGACAATCCACTTTGTCATTGTGAGCATATAGCCAATCCATGCCAAGGACTACATCATAAGAACCTAGAGGGGTAATGCAGAGATCAGTCATCATGATTAAGTCTCTAATCTGAATCTAACAACTACGAACTAAGGAACTAACAAACACTCTAGCTCCTGAAGCTGCTAACTCAACCTCCCAACCAATATCCTATCTAACTTCCACTAGCCCACAATGCTCCACTACATAAGGAGATATAAAGGAGTATGTGGCTCCTGAATCAAACAAGATAGAAACACTGATACCCTGAATCATACCTATTGCCTCTATGACCGTGGCCTGGTTCTTGGCCTGGCGGTTATCAACCATAGCAAAAACTCTATGGGATCTACCCATATATCCAACTGTATGCTTTGAGGTAGCCCCTCTCTGACCACTAGCTGACTGTCCCTGTGGGCACTCTCTCGCTATATGACCCATACCACTGCAAGTGTAACATGGCCCTCGGGCCTGAATATGAACTTTATGTGATCTAGACTACTGTGGCCCTCCGGTCCTACTGGAACCACTGTAACCACCCCTAGAGGACTGTTGAGTCCTATTCGGCTATACCTAAGGGTTATGTGTCCTCTGATCATGTCTAGGACCCTGAGACTGTCACTGTTTGGGTTTAGAGCCCTGATAACCCTATGAATGCCTCTGTCTAGAATCCTACTAGGATCCCTTCTGCTAAGACTGTTGACCCTTAAAGGATCCTACTGAGTGATTATGTTTCCCTTTCCAAGGGGGTCTCTATTTTCCTGACTGTTGGGAAGAGGGGTTTTGGTGCTAAGACCAATCCTAAGACTCCTATCTAGTACGAATATCCTCAGCTACAAGTGTCGTCTCAACTGTCTCTCTGAATGTGGTAGGAAAGGCTAGGCGTACTATGCCCTGAAGAGACATATTAAGTACCTTAATGAAATGGTGGATACAAAGTTTCTCATCCTTCATGTAATCAACATAAGGAAGGAGCTCGAGAAACTGACTCTCATATTGGGCCATTGTGAGGCCTCTTTGCTGGAGATCATGGAACTCCTCTATCTGTCTCTGTCTGAAATGCTCGGAGAGATACCTCTTGAAAATGGGCCATAAAAGACTCCCAAGTGAGTGTGTCAATACTCACTCCACCTATGGACACCTCCTGCTCCCACCAAGTGGAAGCCTTCTCTCATAGGAGATGGACTACAAGTCGTGCCTTTACATTACTCCCATAAGGGCGCAATCCAAAACATCAATGTAAACTCTGTAACTAGGCCTCTACTACTGACCCATCAGTGGATCCCAAAAACAAGGGTGGCTGGAGTCACAATAACTCTCAGATCTGATCTCCAAAATCTCTAGGGGGTCTCTCTCTGGCATGTATCTCATGCTCGCATAGTATTACAACTTGATGAAATGACTCACCCTCCTGATCATCATGACCCTCAATAGACCTGGGTGGGGGACTCCTACTCCTCTCTCTGCTAACTGCTCTATCATTTTATGAAATATGTGCTTCCCCTTCAGGGATCTGCTGTTGAACTATGGGTGGTAGTCTCTACTGAATCACCCCAATCAAATTTTGGAGAACATCCAAAATATCCTGGTGGAGGTGGTGGATCCTCCTATTCTGCCCCAACATGGGGAGCTCTACGACCTCTACCTCGTCAGTTAGATCTGGTCACAATAGGCATCCTACATAATAATTTAAGTTTTGAATGAGTTGAAACGTAATGGGTTCCTAGTGTCGAAACACTACTCTGATACCAAAATGTCATGCCCAAAACTAGGGCAAAACACACAGAAGTTTTTTAAAAAAAAAAACAAGTACATACAACTAACAATGGATGTGTTGAGGAAAGGTGATAACATGGTGAAATTAATCTTTGAGTTGCAAGGTATATTCATAGATTGATCTAAGTTCACACCACTTACGGATGCAGAGTTGGAGCATCAACATGTCACACGGGTCACATGAACTCTAGGGTCAGGTTGAATTAACTATGTTTTTATGTTTAACCACATGTAGTATCATGATGGTAATTAATTGTTAAGAACACATGATGAATTAGGTTGACCTAGTGTATACTTTAATTCTTAACCTTGATTACAACTTAATCCATTTAAATCTAGTACCAATTCTCTTTCAACGTTAACTACTAATTTAAATCTAATAATCAAAATCTAATCTAATTCTTATCCTACAAAAATCAATTTTAATTAAATTCTCCCCTAACAAAAATACACATGCAACTATAGTCCATTAATCCCCTAATAGAAAGTTTAATTAACCTCTAATAGAAATTTAAATTAACCTCTAACCCCTTTTGAACACATGAGCAACATATTTTAATTTGTCATAATAAAATTAAATTAACAACTAACTATACATTTTAAATTAATCAAATAAATATATTTCTCTAATAGGCTACAATTTCAATTAATAACGTGAATTGCTAAACTATTACTCTAACTAGGCAATTAATAAAAGTATAAATCCATTAACATATTAGAAAATATATATTTTACATAAAACTAAAGCTGTTAATCTAGTAATTAAATTGCACCATTAAATAACAAGTATATCTATAAAAAGAATTACATAATTTAAAATAAAAAAATAAGAAAATAAATTTATTTAGATAACTAATATTAATGATTCATTCTAAATAATTAACCATTGTATAAAACTAGTCTATTATTCTAAAAAGCTAATTTCATATTAATTAAATCTAAACCAGTAAAAATGAAGTCTATTAACTACTAGTCCTAATCAACTAACCTAAACAACCCTACTAATCTAACCTATTAACCTACTAACTAGCTTACTAACCTATCCCATCACATCACCCCCCTAACCCCAAGGTCACACAAGTCAAGGCTACATAGGGGTTCGGATTCCTAAGGAGATGAGCGCAGGTTTAAAGGACCATTTTCCTAGGGCCCACCAAATCATCTTACCTCAATCCCAAGCAAGGGAATTTGAATGGCAAGGAAGGCAAGGTCAAGTTTCCTTGGGGCCCACCAAAACATAACAACATTAATCCCAAAGGAAGAATTACGCATGATAAATGGAAGGCTTACTTGTCATAGGGAAGATGCATTGATTCTCATGTCAAACCACATCCTACGCATGGTGGAAAGAAGGTAAGGAAGAAGATATGTGTGGGGCCCATGGGGATGGGTGCAAATCAAGGTAAGATTTATTTCCCCTCATTACTATCATTTTCTTATATTTTATTGTGTTTAATGTGACCTCTGTCACCACATACCTACGCCCATTTATGGGAAGGGAAATGTTATAAAGTTATGTGATGATTTCTTTATTTAATTTAGAATTTAATTTTGTTTTCTAACAACTGGGTTAGGTTAGGTAGTTAGAATACTAACTCTAATTAGGAAGAGCATCTTGGGAAGGGAATATTCTCTGTGGTAAAGAGAATTATTTCCCTTCCCATACAAATTACAGAGAGCATTTTTGCTCTAAAAATCTAGAAAGTGTTATGGGTATTTCTTTGGTTTAAACTTCTAGCATTGATATTATTGATTTTATTATTGGAGTAGTAAGTTGTATGCATTTGATTTATTTTATTTTTTCAATACACTAAGTGAACTATAACTGAAACATTGGTATTAGTTGATTTTTACATTAGTATACTAACTTGTTTAATTTTTTATTGTTATCAAGTTTATCTCTCCTTCTCAAGGATTGAGGTTGCAATAAAAATTTTAAGGTAGAGTATTGATCCTATTGAAATAGAACTTCAAATTTCCAAAGGAAGAATGGAGTTTTTTTAACTTGAAAATTTAAAATCAAATACATTATCGAGATTACAAGATTCATAATTCCACAAGATTTTATATGCTGTGAAAACTATTACATAATGAATAAGATCTCTTCACATCTTACTTGATAAAGTTTTCAATAGGGATATTACAACACTTAACAAGAAATAAATATCAATACAAGGAGTAATCATGAAACATTAAAGTTGCTCTCACACAACTACACCAAAATAGAGATTTCTCCCAAGCTTTTCCACAATCATATTGACTTCAAAACCTTCAAATACATGAGGAGAGCCATGGGAAGCTCACCTCCCATCCCAGGTATCAAGGAGACCACCCCCGAGCTAGGAGAATCAGTAGCCAATGGGTAACAATCACACATCCACAAACATTAATACAACAACAAAGAACTCCCTCCCAAGACTTGCAAAAATGGATGCACCATGAACCCATAACAAGGGGTGAAGGTGGATTTTCATGTAGGAGAATGTCAAAATTATACATACAAATAACATGCCTCTTCAAGGCTAAAACCAGATGCATCTTTCCATCCAATCTTCTTCTTATCTCCCCCAAAATTTGGATAAAATACAATGGCATGCAAGGGCCCATACACCTTGCATTTTTTCCCTCTTCTCTCCATGAGAAGAGACTCTACACTAGCATGGAATCTAACTAACCCCTTACCCCATACATGGCCACTTCTTCCCTATCTAAAGGTTAGTGATGCCATCACACCCTTCACAAAACTCTCATATTCAAAACAAAGATAAAACCATAAACAAGAATTCAAACCCAAAATCCCGTCCCTTACATAAGAACAATACATATATATTTCACATATGCAAGAGAATGAAAATAAACATACAAATCTACTTGCAACAAAACAAAGAACTTTCATGGCAATGGAGACCAACCTTCACAATATGCTATGGCAAATGAATTTTGAGAAGATCCCAATCCCTTATGCTTTCTCCATCCAAACCCTAATGTCTCTAAAAGTAGAGAGTGGGTGAACACCCACTAACTCTACCAAGGGTCTCTAAAAAGACATCCAACTTCTACCCACCCACCAACATTAAATTCAGATTTGACCATTAAGTCTGTTTTCTTTCCTTTGTCCCGTATCATAATTGTAAGATTGGAAAAGAGTGTGGGTTTGGGTAAAGGTCAAGACTCACTCCATTTTCGAAACATGAGGGAAATGGGTCATTAAGAGGGTCACCTAGGCTACTAGGAGGTTCTAGAAGTGTTAAAAACATTCCTAACCCATACCTCTATCACTAAGGTATTAGGATTATGTTAATTTTGACCCTTAGGACCTTTTTTTGGCCTCTAGAAGTGGCTAGAAAAGAATCAAATCTAAATGATCAAATTGGTGGAAATTTGCAACTATCTCCAACAAGGGGTTTAATTTGGTTCCTAATGAATCAGTTAGGCTTAGGTTTACATTGCCAACCTTAGTAGACATGTCATTACATAAACACATAACGAGTGTCAAGTGACACTATAAAATGACATAATACAACATTGACATGTCACTAATTACATAATGAAAACACCTAATACATACATACAATTTTACGGTCATGAATAAAATCACTTAACAACGAGGTTCGAACCTCTTCATTAGGTTCAACCTTGGCTTTACAGATTGCACATATGGTTGTTTATTGATTCTCCGACTGATTCCATGGTTCTCTTACCTGCACACTAAACTCGAGCATCAGTAGTCCAAGATAATAAAATCACATGCAATATACATATTCATTTCATACTTAGCAACATTAATCAATAAGCAGAATTAAATTCCTAATTACAATTTTCATACAGAAATGTTTAAAACATAATAATTCCATAATCATCATGACATAACATCCATGAAATAATCAAGTCTA
>MU226739.1:20676-33854 GCA_018584345.1 Thuja plicata
GCAGATGTCTTTGGTTCAGTGTGACCTAATCTAGAAGAATCCTTTGGCCTCCTTGATGCTTCCATCAGATTCTCAAAATGAGTCAAAGCTTCATTAGGTTTATTCAACCTTTCATTCAGTTCCTTCTTAGATCTCAAGTCATCTTTCAATTAATTGTTCTCAGATCTTAGATTCATCATTTCCATATCTTTCTTACTAATCTCCTGATTTGCAAGTAGCAGTTGATTTACCATGTCAACCTGATTGATTGTCATCATTTGAACATCATGTGTCCTTTCATCAAGTCTAACAGTTATCACTCTTTTATCTTCTTCTGCCATAGCTTTTTCATCTTCAGCTTTCTTCTTTTGTTCCACTACTTCACATAGTCTCACTATCTGCATTTCTTGTTCTCCTTTCAAGTTTCTGACTTCTTCACACAGTGCATTATTCTTTTCCAGTAGATCTGCAATTGCTGCATCACTCTCAGTAGAATCTCCATTCTGAAATAGATTTGCAGTGTCATCTTCCTGGTAATGAGTATCATTCATTTGTTTGGCCAAATAATTCCTAGCTGTCAATGATTTCTTCAATTCCTGTCTTGCTATCTCAAGATGATGTAATGCTAGCTGAATCTTGATCTTCTGATTCTCAATGACTTTACCCAACTTGTAAACTTCCATCTCAAGATCTGTACTCACAAGCTGATTAAAAGCTTTTTGCAGGTGAACTGCGCTCTGATACCAATTGTTGGAAGTACAATAACGGGGAAAGCAAGATGCTGAGAGGGGGGGTGAATCAAATCTTAAAACTTAACCACTTAAAACAAATTGATCCATGTTTATACATATATGAATTTAACCTAACATCAGATAGCATCAAAAACATGAAATGTATAGCTCATTGCACAAAATTTTGGTAACCCAAAAACCCAAATAGGTAAAACTAGGGCGGGGATGACACCCACAAAATCTTCACTATTGCAGTAATAAAGTGTTCCTGTTAGGGCTACAAGAGTTTGATTGCAACATCCAATCTACCTGGTTAAAGGTCTGTTCGGTTAAGAACTAAAGATCATTACAAACTACCTTGTTAAAGGATTTCAACTTACAGTAAATTAAGCACTCAACTAAGAGATTTAAAACAGTCTGGTAGAACCACTCTGTTAAGAGATTTCACTTGGTACACCTGTTAGAATGTTTCAAGTAGTGATCCTTTGTTATGCACTCAGATGCTAATGACAAATCTTCTCTTTCCAATACCTTCTGTGATCTCACATTCTGACATGTCTTTACTCTGCTTTTCACTGCTCTGTCATTCTGCTTAATCTAGGCTTCTTCTCAAAATGACTTACTATTCATCTCTCAAGAACAACAACCCTTCTCTTCAGTATTGTATATCTCTCACGCACACTTGTTTTCTAGGGTTAGAAGCAATCTTATATGTCTTTACAGATCTGGCAGCGAGATCTAGATCAATGATCAAGATCTATAATTTATGCTTCCAATGCATTCTGATTTCCTGATTGGCTCCATGCCATGCATAATATAAAACAATTATATGCGTAATTAACTCAGTAGACAAATATTAAATGTGTAAAAATGTCGGCCCAAATCTCATACAAGTTGGCCTAAACATTTTACATCAAAGTTTGAATCAATCCTGAAATGTATGCAAAAACTGTTCTACTCGACACTTAACATCTTTGTCGCTCGACAAATTTTATTATACTCAGCTCGGCATGATGTAACTCAGAAACCTAAAATTTGCTCGGCAATGTTGCTTGGCCTTTAATATTTATCTTGGCCACAATGATAACCAACTAAAACTACCTAAGTAAATGACTAAGTGTTGGTCACTAATCATCAACAAAACTTAGGGATTAACATGATTATGTTGCTAGAAGGAAAAGTGTCACATGTTCATTGGAGAGAAGTAGTTAACACTATTATGTACACCTTGAACATAATTCATAGTAGAGAAGGTACAAGTAAGACTTCTTATGAATTATGGTTTGGTCATACACCTACTGTAAAATATTTCAGAGTATTTGGAAGTATAAGTTATTATCAAAAGAGATGATGAGATAGGGAAGTTTGATGCTAGAAGTGATGAAGGAATTTTTCTTGGTTATTATACTAAGAGAAAAGCATATAAATGTTTCAATATGAGATTGAGGAAGTTGATTGAAAGCATTAATGTGAGGATAGATGAAAAGTTTCAGATTCAGGAAAGAATATATGACTATGGTCAGATTACAGAGATGAAAGAGGTCACTACTGAACCTAAAGAACCTTTGATGATTGAAAATGAGATCAAAGATGAATTGTTTGAGGTTACTAAGACTCCTAAGACTTTGAGGTATGTTAAGAAGAACCATCCCGAGGATAAAATTATTGGTGATGCAAGTAAAGGTATGATGACTAGATCTAGAGTTAGAGATGAAATTTGTTTGATTTCTCAAGTTGAGCCGAAAACTACTGATGAAGAATGTAAAGTTGAATCTTGGAATAAAGCTATGGAAGAAGAACTTGAACAGATAAAGAAGAACAATACTTGGGAATTGGTTCCAAGACCAAAGAAAAAATTTATGATATGAACTAAATGGGTTTTCATAAATAAGATGGATGAGGAAGGAACAGTGGTAAGAAACAAGGATAGATTGGTGTGTAAAGTCTACTCACAACAAGAAGGCATAGACTATGAAGAAACATTTTCTCTTGTTTCTAGGTTGGAAGCTGTGAGACTATTTCTTTCTCATGCTGTACATAAAGACTTTAAAGTATATCAGATGGATGTGAAATCTGCATTCTTGAATGGAGATTTATAAGAGGTATACATTGAGCAACCTGATGGATTTCCTTTGACAGAAGATGAAAACATGGTTTGTAAGTTGAAGAAAGAACTGTATGGACTGAAATAAGCACAAAGAGCATGGTATGCAAGACTAGACAAGTATCTACTTCATCTTGGTTTCAAAAAAGGTAATGCAAATAGTATTTTATAATTAAGAACTGATGAAGATGGAATGTTAATCATAAAAGTTTTTGCTGATGATATCATTTTTGGAGGCAATGATAAGATGAGTAAGAAGTTCCCTAAAGAAATGGAAAGTGAATTTGAGATGTCAATGATTGGTGAAATGAAATTTTTTCTTGGTTTGCAAATTAATCAGAGTAAGAATGACATTTTTATATCTTAGACCAAGTATCTTAAGGAAATGTTGAAGAAATCTGGATTGGAAGATTGTAAACCTTTTGGAACACCTATGGTAACTAGATATAAGCTGACTAGTAATGATGAGACTCAAATTATTTTTCAGACAAATTATAGATCTATGATTGGTGGTCTACAATATCTAACTCACACTAGACTAGATATTACCAATGCAGTTGGAATTGTGGCAAGATATCAGGCAGATCCTAAAGAGACACACCTTGCTGCTGTGAAAAGAATTTTCAGATACTTGAAAGGAACAATATAATATGGATTATGGTATGAAAAATCAGATGACTTTGTTTTGCAGGATTATACTGATGTTGATTGGGAAGGTAAGATGGATGATAGAAAGAGTACAAGTGGTGGTGCATTTTTCCTTGGGAAAAGGCTGGTTTCTTGGTTAAGCAAGAAGCAAAACTGTATTTCTCAGTCTACTGCTAAATCAGAGTATGTTGCTGCGTTGCTACTGCAATAAATTATACATAAGTTGTTTGGATGAAACAAATGTTGAAGGACATCAGAATAATTTTTGAAGAGCCATTGGTTATCCATTGTGATAACACTAGTACAGTGAATATGTTGAAGCATCTTGTAATGCATTCAAATACTAAACACATTTCTATTAATTATCATTTCTTGAGGGAGAAGGTAGTAGAGAAAGAGATTAAATTGGAGTATATTAGCACAAAAGAATAGATAGAAGATAAATTCACAAAACCTTTTCCAAAAGACACTTTTGAGTATCTCAAAAGCATGCTTAGGGTCAGAGCCCCTCCTTGTGATAATTAATTGATGCAGATATGCATCAGTCTAATGGATTTTAGAGCTATATCATTTTTTGGAATTGATGTATGGATCTACTCCTTAGGGGGAGTGATTGCAGGAACACTATAGAGCACATTTGGGTGATCTTGAACCTGGCCAAAGGGGGAAAGATTCTATGTGAAAATCCCTACTATTTTCGGAGATTTGACTTGAGAATATTAAGAAGATTGTATGTGAGATTATGGGATGATTGAAGACACATTGAAGAATGTTCTTTATTGATCGATAGTTGTGAAAGCATTGGTGATGTTAGCTATGGCGTGTATTCTGGAGGAGACCTATTTTGGTGGTCGACTTCAGACATGTAGTGTGTATTATGAATTATGAGCAAAGATTGCATATCTTGGAGTAGAAATGATGGATTTTATTTGATGTTTACTTGTTATAGGTACCGTGTGTATCTTAGCAAGGGGTTAAACAAAGATTTGCATATTGGGAAAGCCTAATTGGCTGACCTAATTAATTATTTGTGTATTATGAAAGATTAATTGGCTGACCTAATGAATTATTATAATAGGGTATATATGAGTGATCTTTTCTTTTGGAAAGATGTGGTAGAAATTGAAAAGAAAAATAAGTTTAAGTTGCGAGGCTTGTTTGGCTACTGTATGCAGAGCAGAGTTTGTGATAAGATTACTTCATTGGAACTAACCAAGCAAAGACAGTTGCTATCAGATAGTTCACTGGATTTTATATTTCTTATATACACTTGTTCGGATTGTGAATCCTTAAGGGTGGCTTTAACCTTCTTTGGGAAGTGTGCCTGGACAGCGAGCCTACTAATTTTCCTGGCTCCTAACATGGTCTGTCTCCTAACTGGGACTATGTACTATAATATTGTAATAAGCTCCTAACAGGGATAAATCTTTTAACAAGGATACAATACTCTCAGTACATTATTTATGGGTGCTGATTCCCACTGGGGTTTTACCTTTAACAAGTTTTCCTTGACAAAAAATATTGTGTTATTATGTTGGCATTTACTGTGTTATTATTTGCATTTCATTTTTGGTTCATAAATTCTAAAGTTTAATAATCTATATCACAACTGATTCACCCCCCCTCTCAATTATCTTGTGGACTATTATTCCTAACAAAAATATGATTTTGTTTACAAATATTTATCAATAATGAACAATAGAAGCATCTGCTATGCTTAGGTAGTTCCAGTTATAGCTCACATCACCATCTGTCTGATTTTGAAATCACAATGCATCCATGGATCACATCCACAATCCCATTTGGCACACACTTCACTTCTCAAAAGCTCTTCATATATATATATCTTATTACATTACCCATTTGGCTTCCAATTACATCATAAAATAGAAATAATACTTATACAAAAAGTAATTACCAAGTCGGTGACCATACACTATCAAAACATAGGTAATCCACAATCCAAATCCAACATAGCATGTTTGGACTTTGTGTTATATTCCCTCAATCATCGTGATTGTTCATCTTCCTTGTATCACTATTACTCTGTCTTCGCATGTATTCAACTATATATATCTCACTACGATCACCACAAAAACACAAGAAACCTTAACAAAAGGTTATACATATCCCAAAATAGCTTCCTCTAAGCTTTCATGTCTTCATTTGCCATATAATATCTTCGTTGACGAAAATTATATTGCTATACTTTGTAATTATACTTTTTGTACTTAGTCATTTTGCAATCCTTAACTCCAAAACTATGTTTCACTCCAAGCGACCATCCATACCAGATGTGTTTCCACAAATGACAACCCTCAAATATTTCATAACACTCCTGAATGAACCACTTGCCAACAATCTCTCCCTTTGGCATTGATGGAAATACTTAGTGAAAAATGACTAAGTGTCAATACCAAAAAGATATACACAACACTCTTTATCTCCTTTTGTCTTCTCTATTCTATACATTTTTCATATTTTCTCTTCTCCCCCTTTGACATCAATGGAAAAGGTATACAAAAAATGTAGAATACATAACAAAATTGTGTCACTACTTACCCAAAAATTATACCATCTTTAATACATCTTGGAATGAGCTCTCCAAGATCTTCACTTCCTCATACCAAGTCTTCACCAGTATCTTAATCACATGAATCAGCCCATTCAGTGAAAACAAAGATGTCTCTGCTGCCTTTAGCTCGATAGGCATATGTATTGTGAGGGCCCGCACTGTCTTCTCCGTGTCAGAAAGATGTGTCTCAAGAATTGATAACTTAGGAGTGATTAAAATCTTCAACATACCGACTCTTCCCACAAATCTCCCTTTCTCTGTATCCAAGACACTCAATTTTTCCAATATCCTAGACACTTCTCTATCTAACTCCAATGTAGAGTGTGAAGAGGTCTCACAACTATCCATCATCTTGTCCAGAGTTATCCTGTCCCTTGATATAATCAGATCAATGTTCTTTAGATGTCTGGCAGGATTTATACAGTAACTGTATAACTTCCTTCCATGTGATACACAACTTCTTGCCTCATATATGGTTTTGTTCAATATGCCCGAGTCCCGTGAGATAGACTTTCATATTTCCTCAAACTTCTTCGCAAGGTACTTCTTCTCTTATTTCTCTTCAATGATCTTCTCCAAGGACTCATAGTGATTGTCAAAGTCATCCAATACTTTGTTCAAGTTCTTTGCACTATCCTTTGATTTCAAATAAAAAGGTCTAGGTAGGAGTTTGTTGAAAGTATCAACTGCTCTTTCCATTACCCTTGACTTCTTCTCACCTTTCTGCTTAGATATTTCTTTCACTTTAGAAAATGTGATTAAGGATATCTTCATCAACTCATCTTCATCCATACTCTTAACATCAGTGTTCAGAGTCTTATCTCCACTTACCAGCAATAAAGATGAAGAAACAGATGTACGATTTTCTTTCTTCTCTTCAACTTTAATCATGGTTTCCTTCACTGCTTCAACTTCACTCACTTTATATTGTTCATTCTCTTCCATTTCAGGAACAATGCTTCCTTCTAAGTTGGTATGCTTCCCAAAAGGATCACTATCATTCTACAAGGTATCCAAAGACACAGGTACACTAGAAACAAATAAATCTAGTTGATTCACAGTACTCACAAATTTGCTAGTGTCTTTTCCCATTGATTTATCAAGACTTATTTCAGCCATCCTTGATGACTCACCTCTTTCAATAGTTTTAGGCTTAGTAGCCTTTTGCAGTGAGAACTTTTGAAGTTTAGTATCCATCAGAACATTATCCACATCCTTTTGTGTTTCATCAATCACTTCATCATATCTTCTCCCCATTATCTTTACCAATCTTGACTTAGTTCTCAACAAAGGTTTTAAATATTTTAAAATCTTTTCCATTTATTTGACTGAAAAAATAGGTAACATATTTTTAACTACTTGTACTATGATTTCTTCATCTTCTATCTGTGCTAAATCTTTCCTTATTTCTAATTTCTCATAAAGTTCTTCGGGTATACTACCTTCAACTTCTAACAAGTTCTTAAAATAAAGCAATGATTTATTACCATGTCTTCAATCAAAAGGTTATCTAATGTATCATAACTCTCATAGTGTCTGATCAATGAGATAAGATTTCCCTGCTCAACTATTCTTTTCTCCAGTATCTTCATGTTAGGTTTCCAAAGTTGTTTCACCTCAGTGCTCTTCTCTTCTGCTTTCTTATCTTCTACCTTCTTCTCTTCTACTTCCTTCTTTTCTCCTTTCTTCTTTTCTCTCTTTTCCTCAACTTTTATCCTCTGTTTCTTAGGTGGAGAGTCCTGTTTAGTGGACCTTATGTTCCTTTTCGACAATTACATAGGTTTCTCTCTCGGAAATGTTCTATTTGGTGGTGTAGGTGTAGTATAAGATATGCCAATCACAGTAGTAAGTTGTTTTGTCATTGATGTCAAACCTTAATTGGTGAGACTATTGCTATCTATTTGAGTACCATATCTATTGATTGATGAAGGATATTTAACAAGAAGACCAAGTGGAATAGTTGAGTTATGGGAAATCACAAGGGTACTTGATCAGTTGCAACATTGGCAAAGTAATGTGGTGTTTATCTTTCGATGACAGTTTACTGAGAATAGTTTGTGCCGAGCAAGTTTATGTTGGCCGAGCACTAGTGTATGTCGAGCATAATTTCTAGTGTCGACCGAGCGCCAGTAAATTGCCGAGGAACACAGTGTTGGCCGAGCAGCAGTATTTTGGAAATTGTTGAGATTTGAGATCTCTGGCCGACATAGTTGATTTTATTGGGATATGTAAAGTTAGTTAAGGATGAGCACAATTGATCCACACTATGTAAATGCACAGGTAACCATATTTAATGCTGATGACATGTAACTGATTGAATGTTTGATAATGTTAAGTTGAAGATAATGCAAAGCATTAAATTAGTTAATGGTTTGTAATGTCATTGATGTCAACTTGATATCATCTATACGGTCATGTACATAATGCCAAAGACTTTAGAGAATCAATAGAACAAAGGTTATGCATTCAACAATGCATAAAAGTCAAGTATTCACTAAGTGACAGATAACACCGACGGAGTGCACACCATCGGTAAAGGAAAAGAAGAAAAGTCATAGTGATACCCGATGAGCAGAAGATAATGTTGCTTGATGAAGCAAAACCACAGGATGCTCGACGAGCTGAAAATAGAGTTGCCCGATGAGTAAAAATCTAATGATGCCCGATGGACAGAGATCTTGAAGCTAACTGGAGTCATGCTAACAGAACTGTCAGTTGTCACTGAAAACTAACTAAATAATTGACCAATGGAATAGAGAGTTCAGAAAATAACAAAATATCTAGCTGGCAAGAGCTAAATATAGACTTAACTGGTTGTTTTCTTTGTTTTATTTGACCAGAGTTAAGTAATTGATTTAAAGAAGATTTTTACAGTTGGCAAGAAGATAACTATGAGATAAATCAGGAGTTATACTTTAAATCAAATTGGCTGGATTGTTTTTCATGCCAAGAATCAAGAATTAAGAAAAAGTGAATATCATGTCTATATAAGAGACAAGCTTAATTCACGGAAAGGGGATTAAGGGGAGTGAATGGAAAGAGGATGCTGAAGAGAAATTGATGAAGAAGAAATTTATACATTCCTGATCAATCAAGCTGAATGAGAGCTAAAGAATTATGCAGACACTGATGAATAGTGAAGCACATCATCACAGAGCAGAAAGTGTGTAGCACAAAGAATTGAATTGATAAATTGATCAGAGAGGTAATGTATTTAAATAGATATGAAAATATGCAATTCAAAGTTGCATTAGAAACAGGTCATAGTGTTTCGATTTAACCATTGAAGCATCAAGTCTCTTAATAGAGCAGGACTTAATAGTATTCTATATATTGAGGTACATCCCAAGGAGTGCCAAAAAGGTTGATTCATGAAAGTAGCATTGGATTTTCCTGATACCTATTGACAGTTTAAGAAGGAGGCTGATTCAAGGATGGTATCAATAGATGCCTGATACTAAGTGAGAACCTCTATGTATAAAATCCTCTAACAAGGTCACACTTAACAATGTGTTTGTAACCTTTAACAGGGTTGGCTCCTAATAGGGCTCACTTCAGAAGAGTGAAAATTTGGGGTACCGGTCCCAGTGCTTTTTCCCTTAATAGGGTTTCCACGTTAAAAATTCATGTGTTATGTGTGTATGATTAATTTCTTTATTATTTTGTATCTGACATAGTTAACACTGGGTTGATCGGTATACTTTGCTTATTTACTGAGTTTCGATAAATAGTTATACTGCTTATCGATAATCAAGAAGAATAAGGACGGACAAGGAAAACCGACAGACAATTATTCATTATAAGTATTTCATGGCATGCATCTTATAGGGACTTAATAATCTGAGGTTTATTTGATTGGTGGTTAATGTTTGAAGGATAAATTTTTTAGGCCATTGATTCACCCCCCCTCTCAGTTATTACTAACAATTGGTATAAGAGCTTGTGTGATTAGAAAGGAAGGTTTCAAGACCTAAGTCAAGATCACAAGATGAACAGATGAGATGTGCCAAAGTTGAACATAGCCAAATTTGCTTCTTGGAAAAGTAGGATAAGACTCCGCTTATCAGGTATTGGTAATGATGTTACTCAATTCCTAGATACTGAATAAGTGTTGCCTACAACAATATTGATAGTAGATCAATTGAGAGAGAAGAATGAACACAACTGTATGGTTATAGAGCTTTCTTCCTCACTCTTTGATGCTGAATTTGAAGATGTCAAGGATTGCAAAACTGAAAAGAAGATGTGGGACAAACTGAAGCATGTACATGGAGGTGATACAAATGTTCTAAGAGCAAAGGTAGAAAGCCTTAGAGGAAAATTTGATGATCTCAGAATGAAAGGAGAAAACATCACACAGTACAACACAAGAATAAAAGAAGTAGTCAATGCTATACAAGGAGTTGGAGGTACACTTGAAGAGGAGACAGTGGTAAGTAAAATCTTAAGAACCTTACTGCCTATATATGCTATTAGAGTTTCTTCCATTCAAGAAATAAGAGTAGTAGCAAACAATACAGTTACTCTTGATAGTTTAATTGGTAGACTGATTTCATTTGAGATGAATAACTTTGATAATAGTGTCTTACCAAACATAGAGTCTGCATTTAAGTTTTCTATGAGAATGAGAAAATCAAGTCATAGAC
The DNA here is from genome assembly GCA_018584345.1 of Thuja plicata. Taxonomy (NCBI): domain Eukaryota; kingdom Viridiplantae; phylum Streptophyta; class Pinopsida; order Cupressales; family Cupressaceae; genus Thuja; species Thuja plicata. The sequence goes on from MU226739.1 coordinate 31,360, forward strand.
ACACATCTAGAAGAGATAGTGAAAGTGAAAGTGAAGAAGAAGATCTAGATGAAATAGAAGCACTTATGGCGAAAAAAATGCAGAGAGGCAAAGGTAAATACAAAGGCAAGTTACCACTTGTATGCTTTAATTGTAAATAGATTGGACACTTTGCTGCAAGATGTCCTAACAGAAGAAAATATGACAAAAGTAATGACAGATCTTTTGAGAAGAAATCTGACTGAGGTGATAACAAAGATTACAGAGGTTACCGATAATCAGAAAGAAGAGATACCCAAGACTACAAGGACAAAGGAAAGAAGGCTAGCTACCTAGCTACTTGAAAAGATGAAGATACTGACACCGAACCTGATGAAGACATTGAGATGGTATTTGTAGCTGTGAAGGATGATTTAGATGAAGATGAAAGGTATGTAGAAACTACACTCATATCTAAGGTTAGCAAGAATGACATCTAGATTATAGATAGTGGTTGCACTCACCACATGACTGGTGACAAAGAAAAGTTTAAAACTTTTGAGTATTATAATGGTGTTACAGTAAGACTGGGTAATGATACACCTTGTCTAGTTGAAGGTAAAGGAACAATAATGCTGAATAACCTGATTAAATGTGAAAATGCTTATTGGGTAAAAGGATTGAATTATAATATGTTGAGTGTTTCTCTGCTAAATAATTTAGGTCACAGAGTAGCATTTGAGAATAAGAAGGCAAAGATCTTCAATGAATCAGGAAAACTGATTGGTGCCGGTGAACAGACTAAAGGTAACTTATTCTATCTGAATGATACCAACACCACTTTCTTAATGACTAGAAATGAAGACATATGGTTGTGGCACAAAATATTGTGTCATGTGAATTTTGATAATATGATGAAAATAAGCAGAAGGAGAAATGTAAGAGGCTTATCGATGATGACAAAGCCAGACAACATCATGTGCAAGAATTGTCAAAAAGGTAAAATGATTAAGTCTAGCTTCAAAAGTAAAACCCATACATCTGATGACATTCTAGAATTAGTCCATACTGATTTATGTGTACCAATGAGGACAAAGAGTTATTATGGAGATAAATATTTTATTCTCTTTGTTGATGATTACTCTAGAACGATGACAATCATGTTTCTTAAAGATAAATCTGAAGCATTCAAGATGTTTAAATGGTATAAGGCTATGGTAGAGAAACAAATTGGTAAGGATCTAAAATTTTTGAGATCAGATAGATGAGGAGAATTTATATCAAATAAATTCACTAATTTCTGTAATGAGCATGGTATAAAAAGATAGGTTTCTGCACCAAGAACACCACAGCAAAATGGGATTGCTGAGAGAAGGAATAGATCAATAGTTGATTGTGCTAGACCACTGATGATAGAGAAAGACATCACCCAAATATTCTAGAGGGAAGCTGTTAGTATTGCTATCTACACACTTAACAGAGTACAATTGAAGGACACAAAGAAGACACCTTATGAGCTATGGTATGGTAAAACTCCTAATGTAAGTTACTTCACAATCTTTGGTAGTCAATGTTATGTCTTAAAGGATGATAGAAATGGAAATCTTGATTCCAAGAGTGATGAAGGTATTTTTCTAGGGTATTCCACCAAGAGCAAGGCTTATAAATGTCTCATCAAGGCTTCTAATAAAATTGTTGAAAGTGCAAATGTAAAGATAGATGAATTTGCAGAAAAGAATGAGCTGGAAAGCACAAAAGAACCAGAGGAATACAACAAGTTTGTATACTGTGAAGAACTCAAAACTCTACCTGAGCAATAGTGCTTAATTCTAAAACAACAGAATGTTGCAACCGACGGTCAGACTATCATTACTGACGGTCAGGATAATAATCATAATAATGTGCAAGGTGATGAAGAACAGAATGAAGATCAAAATAATGATCAAGCTGATACACAAAGAGTTGTACATGTACTTGCAAGATATGCAAGAAGGAACCATCCAGAGATCCAGATCATAGGAGAAAAGAAAGTTGGTACAAGAAAAAGAAGTAAGTCTTTAAACTCAAATTGTTTAATTTGTGAGTTTGAGCCAAAATCTGTCAATGTTGCACTAGATAATGAGGAATGGATAAGTGTTATGAATGATGAGATTGAACAGATTGAGAAGAACAAGACATGGTCACTTGTGCCAAGACCAGATGACAAGAATGTCATTGGTACAAAATGGATATTCATGAATAAGCTAAATGAGAATGGAGAAGTCACAAGAAACAAAGCAAGACTAGTATGCAAGGGGCACAAGAAGAAGGTATAGACAATGGAGAGACCTTTGCACCCATTGCTGGGCTAGAAGGAGTAAGAATATTTCTTGCTTATGCTGCATTCAAGGGATTCAAAGTATATCAAATCGATGTCAAGTCAGCATTCCTAAATGGAATACTTGAAGAAGAGGTATACATTGAGCAACCAGAAGGGTTTGTCGATCCAGACAAGAGAAACATGGTATGTAGACTTCACAAAGCCTTGTATGGATTGA
>MU226739.1:40917-54429 GCA_018584345.1 Thuja plicata
GTTCCTCCATACAATAAAAAAAGTACAAAAATAAAGAAAAAGTGCCTTGGTGAAAACCTAGTAAACAGGCACCTTGGTAGCAAAAGTAAAGATAAATCAATCCGTCCTATGGTGAAAACCACTTCTTATGGTGCCTTGGATAAGTACCATGATGAAAACGTGGCAAAAATGTGTCATGCATAATTCCTCCTACTTGCACTCTTCACTTGGGGGCAAGTTCCTTCCATGTCATATTATCCATCATATATTGTATCCAGCTAATCTGTGAGCATCCATGCCCCTTATGCTGATCTTGACAAGGCTGAGCCTATCCACGAACACATCATGTATCGACTCATGCATTATCCTTTCTATCAGGGTATTCACTTGCTCTCATCCATGGCACCCTATCATGATCTTTCTTATCCCAAGCATATCCTTCCTATCTCTGAGCATTCATGCCATAATCCCAAAACATATACCTCCATCACCCCTTATCCTAATTGTGCTATCATGGCTATATCCTATCTAATTGACCCCTTGGTCTTGATCCAAATGAAGAATGGAGAACAAAAAATGAAAAATTGTTTCTCCAAAGTCTCTTCACATGTCCATTCTTTTGGACTACATGCTTTTCATGACATCAGGTCATTATCCTATATGCTATCTAGCACTGCTCCATGAGCCTACATTGTTGTAATATTCATTTTTCCCTAGCTTGGGTAATCTTGAAGAGACTGTCCTTGAGGGCCGCATTCACCCTCTCCATCCATAAATGTCTTTTAACCTCATCCATAAACTTTCTAATCGACCTGTAATGACTTCTACCTTGCTAGACATTGGGGGCAAACCCATGTGATCTTGCTTGAGATCGGTTAATCTCTGAAAAAATCTAAAAATTGCAAAAAGTCCTTAAAAATGATCATTCTGGTGAAAACCTAGCAATAGGCGCCTTGATGCATCCATCAAAAAAATAAAAAAATGAAAAAATACAAAAAAATTGAAAAAGAGAAAAAGTGCCTTAGTGAAAACCTGGTAAACAGGCACCATGGTAGCAAAAACAGAATCTCTGCCAAGAAGGTGAAAATCTGGTAAACAAGTGCCTCTAGTACTCTGTGCTCCATCTATCAATGCTCAATCTTGGCAATCCTTTACTTCAGTTTATACATATCTTTCAGTCACTTTTGTGACACTGGTTCTTCTGAGAACCCTCCTGGCTTGAAACTGATCCAGAGTCATAACCTAGGGGCAATCAAATTAGATTTTTCCTCATAGTATGAGTCAAGTCAGTTATCGTCATTTGCTACTTGGGGCATGGGTCCCCAATTTGATCACATCTTTGGTTTACTCCAGAGTCAGTAATCTTGTCATTTCTGAAGGACAACTCGCTACTGACACAAACAGGTGTTTCTCAACACCATAATCAATAGTGTTTCTTAACACTATCTTTGGACACATCTATGTTTCTTAACACATATTGGATATCACAAACGTAAACAACAGATCAATAGCAATCAAATATAAAGCACTCACAAGAACAACGATGTTTCTCAACACCTCATACATATACACTTCCAAAAATATTGAAAATGGCTAAAGTATGCTGAACTTCTATTTGTATGCTATCTATTTTCATTGATTTCGCTAATATTTTCTTTGTCTACTTCTTGTTGGTGTGGTCCCGATGATTCAGCAACATCAAATAAACTAGGTGTATGTGGTAAGAGCTCCTGCATTAAGGTGGAAAATCCTCACATCCCTCGATCCTCTTTATTTGTACGCTAATGTGAGGTCGGTACTATCTCCTTGTTTGTTATTTATCTGTTTGTTTACGCAAGATCACACTGATGGTTATCTTGGCTTTGAATGCCTCGATACTGGTATACTCTTGCAGCATCAACTAGAAACAACGTTCAGGTCATCTCAGCTTTTGTGTCTCGATGCTTATGTTAGTTTCCCATATCTTATCTAATGAAAGTCATATTCATATTCTTATGGTCGCAGTGGCACCAGTAAGGATTGTATCAACTCTGATGTTCGAAAAATGCTCAATGATGAATAATTTCAAAGCTAAAGCTCAGTGACTACACCTTAGGTTGCATTCATGTTAGTCTTGCATCTGCATCTGCATCTGCATAGTGATGAAATTAGCATAATAACTTTATCTCTATCCAATGTGAAGGATCTGAGATTCTAATTGATAAATCTTCTCATCATCAAGTGGTCATGACACCCCTTGCTAAATCCACTATCCTGATTCTATTTTCAAGATCGAAATCAAAATCTAAATTTGACCACTTGCACAACCAATAGAAATCTCTCATGCTTTTCTTCTAATCAATCCTTGTATCTTATTTTTGGTCAATCTCAGTCAACAAAACCTCTCATCAAGTATAGATTTTGTCCTAACCAAGTGGGACCTCTTTCTAATCAGATCAGTTTCTTCCTAAATTGTCTAATCAATCGAATTGCTTCTCATCTCTGGGGCACCTAGCCATATTTTTATTTCGCTCCCGAGGGGGAAAGATCAGGACATCAACATTCCAGTGATCACATCCTTAATCAAAACCCCATCACTTGGGGCATCTCAACTTCATCGCATCAAATCAAGTTGAGATCATCTTAAATCAAAGGCAACCTAATCAATGGTCTTATATAGTGGTGGATAACCTCTAAACCAGACAATATCAGTCTTATACAGGCTATTCATTATTTGAAACCAGATACATTGATCAAATTGGCTTCATTGCTTCAAATCAAGTCAATTTGCTTGCTAATCAAATCTCTTAACGATAATCAGTTTCATCGCTTCAAATCAAACTGGTTATGCATTCAAACTAATAAAAAAGGTTTAAGAATTCCTGACAGATGTTTAGTTTCATCGCTTCAAATCAAACTGAGCATTCTGTTTTATATCTTTTGATCGATCTTTGTTTAATCAAGCTCAAAGTTGGTCTTCTTCTTCAAAAGAATGGTTTCATCACTTCAAATCAAACTATTCTTGATCTTATCAGTAATAGTTCTTTGAATCAATGCGCTGATCGCACATCAATTCAAAGAGGGGCAAATGTAATCACTTAAAAATGGTCACATAAACCCTAGACCCCCAATCTCAACAATTAATCAAGAAACCCTAATCTTGATTATTCTAAGTCCTAAATCAAATAGGAAATTCATCAAATCGAGCTAATCTGACCTAAACCCTAGGTCCTAATCGATAATCTTACTTGATTTATTAATTAATTCCTAAAATCACATTACATTGGCAAATAAACTTTATACTATTATTTAATTGATATTATGACATATTAATTAAATAAAAATTACAAAATTGTCAATTAAATAAAAAAGGAATTAAATTAATTATAAAAACATAAATGTGCATCCAAAATCAATTAATTTATTAAAAATGCATATGACATCATCAAATCCAGTTAACTGATTTATCAAAATGGAAACAATCCAGTTCCACTCAGTTAACTGATTCTCCACTGTTTATCATTTTAAAAACATTTCAGTTAACTGTAAACTGATTTTGGAAGTTTCCAAAATAACTGATCAATCAGTTCAGTCAACTGACTCTCTCAACCAATCGAATCACTTGTACATGGATTGTGCTTCTTCAATCGAATCTAAGCCACTCTTTTTGTTCAATCTTGACCGTCGATTCGAGAGAGATTTCTATAAAAGAGAAACTCTTTTCCTTCACAAAGGACCCTAATTTTTATTAAAGTTATTATACTCATTTTTATCTTAGCTTTCTTGCATGTTTTAGCTTTCATTTTTGTAGCATTGTTGTTTAATTTTATTCAAGCATGCAAACATAAAATTAGAGCACACTTTGATTTGGTGTTGTTAAAATGAATATCTCACATTTCATTTAGTGCTTCTAAAATGAATCTTAATTAGCTTTGGATGAACAACAATCTGCATTTGCATTTTGCATGTAGTTAATCAATCATTTAGCTCAATCATCTAGATTAAATCCTTCGTTTAGGTCTTCAGTGTAGTCACTAAGCTTGTGATGATCTGAGAGAAAGCTCATACTCCTGCCTACTAGGAGGCAATAGGTCGATTCATTTAGGCTAGTGTGTAGTCACTGAGCTTGCAATGATCTGAGAGCAAGCTCATACTCCTGCCTTCTAGAAGGCAACAGGTCGATTCATTCACACATGCAAGATGAATTAATCTATAATAATTTTTGTATGTGATTGAAGAGCAATGACCTTGTTGAAGTATATGGCTAAATTAGAGGCCCACATTTAGCTATCACATGTGCAATCAAAAGAAAAACTAGCTCATATCTTCACCAAGCCACTGCCCAAGGATACATTTGAGTACTTGAGAAAGAGACTAGGGGTCAAACCCTTGTCTGCCAGTCAGTAATATGACTAAAGACTACATCAACCTACATATTATCAGAATATTAATCAAGTTGATGCAAGCAAAGAGATGAACTTCAAAAGATACATCTATATACAGATAGGTATATGTCAGAACCAAGCACTAGAACATATTGTTGTATTGTTGATGGATAAGGGAAATTCAAGGAATATATTATGGATAGGAGAAAAATGATTACTTGTTATGAATGTCAGATATTTGTAAAATATTTGTTTGGCATTGCTGTTAAAGGGAGAGAGATTATCCATATTATCACATTCTTCTGAAAAAGGGAGAAAGATTATCCATTATCAGATTACTCCAACACGGAGAGATTATATCCTAAGGAAGAAAAAATTGTATGAAAGATGATTATACAAAGGCAGAGTTGCTGACAAGAGAAAGAATAGTCAAAAGAGAGAAATTGATACAAGAAGAGGACTCAACACATCAGAAGATAAAGAGCTACAAGAATCAAATCTAAGCTTAAACAGAGCTTACTGGAGATCAAACATTTATCAGTTGTTAAACAAAAGATTTGTAGTTTGATGAATCTCAAATGTTGTATTTCATATTGTATTAGAAATAGTATAGTGTGATAATATAATATGTTGCCATCAATGCCAAAGGGAGAGATTGATGACATGTAATTGATTGAATGTTTGATAATGTTAAGTTGAAGATAATGCAAAGCATTAAGTTAGTTAATGGTTTGTATTGTCATTGATGTCAACTTGATATCATCTGTACGGTCATATACATAATGCCAAAGACTTCAGAGAATCAATAGAATAAAGGTTATGCTTTCAGCAATGCATAAAATTCAAGTATTCACTAAGTGACAGATAACACCGATGGAGTGCACACCATCAGTAAAGGCAAAGAAGAAAAGTCACAGTGATACTTGACGAGCAGAAGACAGTGTTTCCCGACGAAGCAAAACCACAGGATGCCCGACGAGCTAAAAACAAAGTTGCTCAATGAGTAAAAATCTAATGATCCTTGATAGACGGAGATCCCAAAGCTAACTGGGGTCATGCCGAGGGAACTGTCAGTTGTCACCAACAACTAACTGAAAAAATTGACCAACGGAACAGAAAGTTCAGAAAATGATAAAATATCTAGCTGGCAAGACCTAAAGATAGACTTCACTATTTGTTTTCTTTGTTTTATTCGACTAGAGTTAAGTAATTGATTTAAAGAAGATTTGTACAGTTGGAAAGAAGATAACTACGAGATAAATCAGGAGTTATGTTTTAAATCAAATTGGCTGTATTGTTTTTCATGCCAAGAATCAAGAAACACTGAATATCATGTCTATATAAGAGACAATCTTAATTCATTTTCATAACATCACATTCACAGAAAGGGGATTAAGGGGAGTGAATGAAATGAGGATGCTAAAGAGAAACTGATGAAGAAGAACTTTGTACAGTCCTGATCAATCAAGCTGAAGGAGAGATAAATAATTTTGCAGACACTGACGAAAAGTGAAGCACAACATTACAGAACAGAAAGTGTGGAGCACAAAGAATTGAATTGATACATTGATTAGAGAGGTAATGTACTTAAATAGATCTGAAAATCTACAATTCAAAGTTGCATTAGAAATAGGTCATAGTGTTTCAATTTAACCATTGAAGCATCAAGTCTCTTAACAGAGTAGGACTTAACAGTCTTCTATATATTGAGGTACATCCCAAGGAGTGCTAAAAAGGTTGATTCATGAAAGTAGCATTGGATTTTCCCGATACCTATTGACAGTATAAGAAGGAGGTTGATTCAAGGATGGTAGCAATAGATGCCCGATACTAAGTGACAACCTCTATGTATAAAATCCTCTAACAAGGTCGCACTTAACAATGTGTTTGTAACCTTTAACAGGGTTGGCTCCTAACAAGGATCACTTTAGAAGAGTGAAAATTTGGGTACTAGTCCCAGTGATTTTTCCCTTAACAAGGTTTCCACATTAAAAATTCATGTGTTATGTGTGTATGATTCATTTCTTTACTGTTTTGTATTTGAAATAGTTAACACTGGGTTGATCGGTATACTCTGCTTATTTATTGAGTTTTGGTAAATAGTTAGACTGCTTATCGGTAATCAAGGAGAATAAGGACAGACAAGGAAAACTGACAGACAATTATTCATTATAAGTATTTCATGGCATGCATCTTGTAGGGACTTAATAATCTGAGGTTTATTTGATTGGTGGTTAATGTTTGAAGGATAAATTTTTGAGGCCATTGATTCACCCCCTCTTAGTTATTACTAACAAATGCATGGATCAAAGATTTAATTAGTGATGGCATTGGAGAAGTAAATTAAATGTAAAGATGGAAAGATCTGTTGGATCTGACCTAACCTAAGATCTATGATCTTGATTAAGATATAAAATATTTATCTGACCTAGATCAAGAGGTATATGATAACCTCAAGGGATTATTCATGATGTATGAAGAGTATGAAAGAGGATTGCATAGTTAATTGACTGATTGGCATGATCTAAGCAGAGAAGGCTGAGTAGAGAAGCAGAGAGTTGCATAAGTGATTTCTTGACAGATTTCCAAGTAGATCTGAAGATTGAAATGAGAATTGAGGCCACTTAGTGAATTAGCATTAGAGTTGAATTGGATCTGGATTTTCAAAGTAAGTTGTATGTATCAGATCACACCTGCTGATTACTTTCTAACCATTGTATCAGTCAAAATCCTTTAACTAGGTTGAACTAACAGTCATTGTATAAATCCTTTGAGCAAGGTGACATTCAGGTGGAATGTTCTAAGTCCTCTAACAAGGCCACTCCTGACAAGGTGGTTAAATCATTTAACCAGGTCACATTTAGCAATGTGTTTTGTAACCTTTAATAGGTTGGCTCCTAACAGAGCTCACTTCAGAATAGTGAAAATTTGATAGCATTTTATTGGTGGTTTTTCCCATATTGGGTTTCCACGTTAAATTTTGGTGTCAACTTGTGTGAATGTTTATGTTGTGTTTTACTGTTAATTTTCTACAAGCTGATTACTTCTGAATAGTAAACTGCATATGTATGTTGTTGTTTTATGTTATTGCTACCGAGAAGATCTGAGTTGTTCAAATTGGTATAAATTTTTAATGGGCACATCTAGACCTGAGGATAAGTTATTCACCCCCCTCTTAGTTATTCTAAATTCATTATAATAATAAGTGTATATTTTGCAGAGTTTACTGAAAAGGAAGAGCATGCAGGAGAAACTGAAATGAGAACATCAACAGAATCAAGTATTGCATGACATCAAAGATATATTTGTTGATGCATTTGAGCTTTAAGATGTAAATGAGAAAGCACTTGTTATAGATTAATTGGTTCATTTTTTTCAAAAGGTGAACAATGATGACATTGATGCAAATGAGAAGCTCATGCAATGGTCTGAAAGAAAGTCTAAGGCCAAAGTGCTTGAGAAAATTGTAATAGAACTTAATGTAAAACATGCTGCACTTTCTAATTTGGTAAGTAACCTAGAGGAAGTTGTAGAAAATTTTTCTTCTTTGTAAAAGAAATTATGTGATGTCGAATTCTTTACAAAGGAGAATCAATAGCTTATTGAGAAGCTACAGTTAGACATGAAGTCAATAGGACATGCACTGAGCATGGATACAAGTTCAACTCTATTCATTTTAACATATTGACTCACACCCAAGGAAGGTTAGCCGAGCTCATGGCTAATGATGATAGAATAAGGGCTAAATTGATTACAATTCAAACCATGTCGATACCTCATTTTGAGGTCATACAAAGAGAGCTATCAGCTGCAAAAGAGTTAGCACAGAGGGAGCCACCTCTAAATATTGTAGAGAGTTTAATTGATCTAGCTGTCAAGCTAGAAATCAAGCTACAGGTTTTGGAGTCTGTAAGAAATAGTTGGGATAATGCATTGGTCAATGATCCTATAGATTAAATAACCATTTTTGGACAAGTATGGTCTGACCCCTACAACCCTAGCAGACAAGAGTGAAAAAAACAAGGGGGAAATGTAATTGATATAATCAAAGGGGAAATGTAACAGTTACAGACAAGGAAAATAACAAGATTATCTAAGAAGAGAAGGTATAACACACAATTTTGTTATTTTTGGAGTTATGTACTTAAGATTATGTTGTATGTATAGTTACGTCTTTATGGAGATCGAGTCGTAATCTTAGGGGGAGTTTTTTGATATACTTGAGTACTATTTTTATAAAGGACTGTAGATTCATGAATTTTTTTTTTTCCACTAATGTCGAAAGGGGGAGATTGTTGATCTCCAAGTTTTTTTGTCTATTAGTGTTACACACTTAGTCATAATCAAGGTAGGTTGGTCGATCATCACTACAATTGAGCCATCCCACTAAGGCTGAGTTGAGTAGTAGTTACTGTCGAGCAAGTCATTGGTCACTGAGTATTCAGTAGTTGCCAAGCAGAATGATTGTCGAGTTGCATAGATAGTCAGTGTCGAGTGACAATTTTGATCGAGCATCAGAGTTTACTTATGCCGAGTAAGACAGTTTTGATATATGTGTTTGGAATGACACAAACACTTAGGTAAACCATCTTGGCCGACATCTATGAATCATTTAATGATTATTCATGACATTTAATGCATTAATTATGCATTGTTTTTTAGATCATGAATCCATATGCAAGCAATGTAACCAATCAAAATTAGGGATGCCTAAGTGGCAAAATGTGATGAATCTAGATCATTGATCTTGATCTAGATGTTTTATTAGATGATCTACATATGGGATGCTTCAAACCCTAAATCTATGCATGTGTGTGGATGTTGATGTGAAGAGCAGAGATGGGGTGTGTGTATGCATGTTTTGCATATCTGAATTATAGACCAGACATAGTGATCGAGCAGAGTAGTGAAGGATAGTAAAGGGATATACAATATTGAGAGATTAGTTAAGAGTTGGAAAGAGGAGATTCCTTATCAGCATTTGAGTGCAGACCGAAGGATCAGGTATTGACACATTCTAACAAGTGAATCAGGGTAAATATCTTAATAGAGTTCTTACTTTTTTGTAACTTTAAATCCTTTAACAAGGTAAATTTTATGTCTGGAAGCTCTTAACAGGGAAGACCCCTCATAGGGTAGTTCATCATAAGTGATCAAAATTTGTAGCCCTAACAGGCACACTTTATTACTGCAGTGGTGAAGATTTGTGGGTCTCATCTCAACCCCAGTTTTATCTTTCAAGGGTTTTTGAGTTACCAAATCTTTGTGTTATGTGTTCATTATGGATGTGATTAGATGTTAGATCTATTACAACATTTTGGTTAATGTTCATGTTTACATGGTTGAATCAGTTTGTTTTAGAAGTGTAAAAGTTTTATAGATCTAGTTCACCCCCTCTTAGTATATTATTTTCCCATATTAGACTTCCAACAATAGTTATTACTATTATATAATCCAAATCCATACTTCTTGTAGTGTCATGTGTCACCATACAATGCATAACCATATGGAATATGATATATTTTATTGCCAACCTTTCTGTTGTGTATAAATATACATTTCCCTTACTTAGAGACATATCAAAATTGATTTCTATAGTTATTAATAGATGAAATCAAACCTAGGAGTCCTTGAAAATTAGTGAATCCATTATTCTGATCATGAAAATTTTGCAGAGGCATGTTCTCTCCTATGAGGTTAGATTTTTCCCCAAGATCATCTTCTTCCTTACACATGTCTAAAACTTTTATATCAATATTTATGTCTAGATTTTCCATGGTTTCAAGATTTGAAACATCACATATTCCTTTGGCCTATTCTTATGGTGATGATATCATACTCTCAACATTAAAGTGTTCATCTTCAAAACTCAGTATACTAACCATACTATCTGAACATACTTCACCTTTCTCATATAATGGATTTAAATATACAAAGAAATCATCTCTAAAAAATTATTACAATAGTTTGCATGATCCCTTTCTATTGTTTCATTATATAATGGATTTGAAATAATTTTGAGGTCATTCTTACATGTATCCTCTCCTGTATGTTGATCATAATGCACACTTTCACTAGATGGATCATCTTTTTGAGTGTCTTCATGTACTTCATAAACTAGGCCAATATCTTAATTATCTACAGAAATTTCCTCCTCTCACGTGTGTACTGATTCAATAGTTTGTTCATTCTGGTGGACAGAGAAACAATTTGCACCATTTCTCTAAACATGTTTATGATATTCAATATCTAATAAATCTAAAACCTCTTCTACGCTGAGGAGACCTTCCCCATTATCATTATAATCACTGATATGCATTTCCATACGAATCTCACTATTTATGAAATCTTCTTCATTTTTATTTATTTCAACATGAGTGTCATCATGGTTCTCAAGTATGGATGCTTCTTTATCTTATGCATGACTATTGCACTCATCTTCCTTATTTAAATTTGAAACATCACTAGATTCTTCTAAAATACCTTCATATATAATTTTGATAAGAATTATTACCCAAGGATTATAAAAAATCCCTAATTAATTCATTTTATCTAGTAATGAAGGTTTTATATCCACATGTATCTCGTTATAAATGTTAAACATCCTCATGAATACTTGTGTTGCAGTTTCATCTTCATATCTCTTTATATTCGTAAATTCATCTAAGGAAGACATATAGGATTCCTTTTCTATAATGAAATTTTGATTATTTTTTTAGTATGGAGCATACATTATCCTTTTCCTCATCCTTTCTCACATCTGCATCTATTTCACATGTCCTATCCACACACGAATTACTACTTTCCTTCAACTTATCTTCTCTAATGAATTCTCTTATTGTACCAAGAAATGCATGCTTCAGTATCTGGAATATGTAACCACATTTGGGGTCATCATTCTCTTCGTATCTATTGAAAAAATAATTTTCACAAGGCTCTAAATCCATAGTATGATACTGAGACTCTTTTAGTGTATACAAATACTCATCCTTTTCAACTATGCCATGAAACTCATTTAAAAACCATTGCTCAAACTCTTTCCACGTTGAGATACTTTGTGTAGGAAGAGATTCATATGCTTTTCTTGCATAATCCTTCAAAGCACTGACAAACAATTTCATCACATAGTCCTCTGCACAAATCTCATGATCTTCTATAAATGTGTAAAATGCATCCAAATTCTCAAGTGCTAATTCATCCCATTCCCCATGAAACTTTGGTACAAGCCGTGAAAGTTTAGGGAATAACTTATTTGGAATACATTGAAATCTTCTGAGATCCAATGACCTAATGCCATTCAAAATAAATGGTTTTCTCTGAAACGGTTTCTTGTTTTGGTACATTATGAATATCTGAATTTGTAGTAACTTATTTCTTTATACATTAGGTTCTTGTCAATAGATTCTCTACCTCTTCCAAAGAGGAAAATTTTACTTATCTCCTTCTGGGCCTTCTCCCTCAGTAGAGTCACTGACTAGAAATTTCTTATTAAATAGAGTCTCCACCTCTCTTCGAGGAAAATATTGTTTTCTGGTCTTATGGGTTCTTCCTTCCAGCAAAGTAAACTTATGTCACCAAATATTATGGAAAACTTATTTACAACTCCCCAGCAAAGTCGCCAAATCTGTTGGTTCCCAAATTAACAGATTGGGAATCCTATGAGCTTGCCTACTCAATGTTGGGATTATCCAATTATCTTGGACAAAGAACAAGAGTGATCAATTATGAGCTTCCTCCCCTACATTTTAGGCTCTACAGAACCAAGGCGGGTGAGCCTATACCTCAACCAAACTTCTTGGCTTAAAAGTCTTTTTATAGTAGATAACAATTATACTTTAAATTTGGGTGATCTCTCAAGATGGAAAGTGAACTCTTGAGATAGATCGAATTGTGAATATCACAACTATTAAATATTTGGATTATGTGAGAATGCTTTAACAAGATTTTGTTGAAAGAATGTTTTAAAATAATGTATTATTTGGTTTGAAATAAATACTGATGACTGCTTTCTACTTGTAATTTTCTCAAACAAAGACTTCAACTTAAGGATAATAGATCAATGCCTTTCTTCTATTGGGCAATATAGACAATTCCTTCTTTAATCTTATGCACAATTAAGTGAGACAGAGAACACCACCTAAATGCTCCTATCAACTGCTCCTCTTCAATGTCTTTGATTATTTTACTATGTTACAATCAGTCTTATTGAATTTAACCCAAGCTTAATGAGCACAATAAGATAGAATTAATAGTGCCTAATAATTCTAATGATCAAATTGCATAATAATGGGGATAATTTCCAAACATAAATTTTTAAAGCAGCTTTAACTTTTGGAGATAAAATTACAAAGGAATGATCAATTGGGAACGATCAAATCCATAACTCCAAATTAGAGAAAATACTAATTTATATTAATGCTTCATAAAGTTTTCTGTACAATAGATCATTTGCAGAAAGTGCAGTAGAAAATAATAAGTTTTTTACATTGTTGTTGATGATTTTTACCTTTACATTTTTCACCACATATATATCTAGATGAATGGTTTTCACACCCCTTTAGGGTAAAGAGAGACCACCTTATGCTAACATTAAAAACTTCTTTTGGAAAAAACTAATCAACATACTAACTAATAACTACCTATCTTCCGGATTTGGATTTGATCGAAAATCCAAAATAGATTGTACGAACATAAGATTTTTACTGGAGATAGGAAATTTGGTTTTACGAACTAAGTCTATTTTAGATTGTTAAATTTTGATCATTTTAATCCTCCAACAACATCATTTTTTGCAGCATGTCAAAATTACAGCATCTCTGAAATCTCTGCTCACAAAATTTTGATTGTTTTTTTCATCATTTTGCAACTTTTTAAAAAGTCCATTACAAAATAGAAAAAATATCTATTTCTCTACTCCCATTAATGTCATTAATGAGATAGAAAAAAATCATTGTTTCGTTGTCTTTGTTTTTTTCTCCCGCGAAATAGCAAAATTTTGCCATTTCGTAGTTACCACTTTTCATGACTGTGAAATAGAGAAAGGGTCCCTTCTGAATGTCTCAAAGGCATTTTCTCATTATGGATCTTTGCAATATACCTTCATATTTGATTTCTGTTAGTAATAACTGGGGGGGGGGGGGGAATCAGTGGCCTCAAAAATTAATCCTTA
>MU226739.1:54479-76586 GCA_018584345.1 Thuja plicata
GTGAATCAGTGGCCTCAAAAATTAATCCTTAAATCAACCCTTAAAACTTAGAACCACAAATTATGCCTCTAGTTATCTTTAGTCCTATAAGATGAATGCCTCCAAATACTTATATCAAATTACTACTAGTCAGAATTCTTTGTAAAACCTTCTACTGTATGTTTACCAATAAGTAGTCTTTCTATTTACTGAAACACAGTAAATAACTAGTGTATACCGATCAATCCAGATAATATGTGTGAAATGCAAAACAATAAAGTAATGAATATAAACACATTGACACATGAATTTTTAGCGTGGAAACCCTGTTAAGGGAAAAACCACTGGGACTGGCACCCCAAATTTTCACTCTTCTAAAGTGAGCTCAGTTAAGAGCCAACCTTGTTAAAGGTTACAAACACACTATTAGGTGTGACCTTGTTAGAGGATTTAAATAGATAGTTTGTCACTTAGTATCTGGCATCTAATGCTACCATCCTTGATCAAACACTCACTTGGCCTGTCAATAGGTATCGGGCATATCCAATGCTACTTTGTATGATCAAACTTTTTGATACTCCTTGGGATATATCTCAATTAGAAAAGACTTTTAATTCTTGCTCGGTTAAGAGACTTGATGTTTCAATGGTTAAACTAAAACAGTAAATTGATCTATTCACATATACAACTTGAATTGCAGAATTTCATATCTATTTTAAGTGCATTACCTCTCTAATCAATATAATCAATTCAATACCTTTTATCCACACTATTCTTCTCTGTGATGTTGTATCACTGTTCATCGGTGTCTGCAGAATTTATCTCTTTCCTTAGCTTGTTGATCAGGTTTGAACGAAGAATTTCTTCACCTTCAGAATCTCTTCAACATCTATTTTCTTGTCCCTCCTCTTATTCATAATGAATAATCTTGTCTCTTAAATAGACATGATTTCATTTTTTCTTGGCTTTCTTGATCTTGGCATGATCCACAATTCTCACCAATTAGATTTAAAGAAAAACTCCAGTTTTATCTTGTATAGATCTTCTTGCCAATTGGACAAAGCAGCTTTAAATCCTTTACTTATCTCTGGCTTTATCTTGTCGATTAAAAAATGATAAGTACCAGTTAAGTCTATATTTAGCTCTTGATAGCTAAGCATTCTGTCATTTCTAAACTCTTTGTTCTGTCGGTCAATACTTTAGTTAGTCATCGGTGACAACTGACTGTTCTGTTGGTGTGACTTCAGTTGTCTTCGGGACCTCCATTTATCGGGAAACACCGTAATTCTGTTTGTCAGGTTACACTGTGATTTTCTCATTGGGTAACTCTGTGACTTTGCTCGTCGGTAATGTTGTGCTTTTGCTCGTTGGGTAACACATTGAATTTTCTCTTTTACTCTGTCTGTCGGTGTATACAGTCACTTTGTGAATACTTAACTTTTATGCATTACTGGTAGCATAGACTTTGATTAATTGGTTCTTTGAAGTCTTTAGCAGTATGTCCGTGACCATAAAGATTACATAAAGTTGACATCAATGAGAATAAAATACATTAACTGATTTAATGCCTTGCAAGATTATCAACTTAACATCTTCAATCATTCAATCAGTTATAGTTCGTCAATCTCTCCCTTTGGAATTGATGGCAACACACTACATTATCATACCATATTATTACTAATACAATATAAAATATAACAGTTGAAGTTCATCATGTTGGAATTAATGGGAAGTAGAGAGGGGAGGGGTGAATCAATACCTCTAAAACTTTTAACACCTTTCTAGATTTATAAGTAATCATACATTTCTACATTACCAACCATTACTGTTGTTATTTCTTATGTATGTTTTGTTCATTCATAATATTTAATTGTTTGCAATATTCATAGAATCATTCATGAAAATGATATACACATAACATAATATATCGTATCGCAGAAAACTCCTTTTAGGAAGTAAAAACTGCAGTGGGGATGACACTCACAAAACTTCACTATCTGCAGAATGGAAGGGAGTCGGTTAAGGCTTATAATTTGATCACTTTTGATGATCTACCCTGTTAGGAGTATTAAGGTGGAGACCTGTTAAGATCTACTTTGTTAAGAGCTTTAGCAACACTGATTTAAGTGTGCACTCAGTTATGAGATTTTACAATAGGACAGTTAAGTCCACCTTTCTTGAAAGGATTTCATTAGTGTACTACACTTGTTAGAATGAGTAAAAATGTTGACCTGACTACATACAATCTATAATTGCTGATTACAAATCCATTAAAGCTCTCAGAAGTATAATATCACCTTAAGTGATTGATGAATACCTTTTCTCTGCTTGTCGGTAGCCTTTATTCTGTTCTTGAAACTGACTTGATTCTTTTTCTGTCCTTCTACATAAATTCTCTGTCTGGTCTTTAGTTTCTCTCCATGGCTACTATCTTCATTGAACAACAACTATTCTCAATGGATTGAGCACCTATTTATACAAGTCTTTGACCTATCTTAGAATTCACGCATTACAATGTTAACTCTTAAATCCAAGGTTTACAACTTGACCTTGATCTTTAGTTTTGTATGTTTTAAAATAGTAAAAATAATTAAAACAATAGTAAATACATTGCTTCCTCCGCACATAATGGATTTAAAAGTAAATCAAGAAGCTATAAATACAACTTCAGTGATTTATCTGATGTGGAAAGTCAGATCCACTTTTTGCGGGATGTAACTAACTGTCAGTTCTTGGTTGTCGGTTTGAACTTGAAGTTTGTCAGTGTTCCTTTGTTTGAACTATTCATTGGGTTCCCTTTGTCTATCGGGTTCCTCTTTGTGCTATTTCGTCGGGTTGCACTGTTGTTACTTGTCGGGTTTCCTTTACCTTTTTGTCATCGAATAACACTTAACAGTGTTTGTCGGGTAACCTTGTCATTGGGTAGTGCAGTGCCCTGTCTATCAGTGTTGTGTAAATCGATGGTGTAGATCATGTTTTTCTCTAAGTATACTAATGGAAAAACATAATGCCTTCAATCTCCCCCTTTGACATTAGTATCAAAAACTGATGTGTATAATACTGAAGTGTTTAGTATGTACACCATGTTTGTATCCTTGTCATCATATGACTCCCCATGACTGTATGCATCGGTGTAGTGAATGTATATGTACATGTATACTATTCATTCTTTGTATGTACATTATTTCCCCTTTCTTTTACTATACATATGATTTCCTCCTTTTAACTGAGGTGAATGAATATATCAAATTCCCCCTTTCTTTGATATTGATGACAAAGATGTACAACTTATAATATGCCAAAATTGTGACAAAAATGTGCAACTTACAATGTGTCAAATATGTTAGAATGGGTTGTTTTGATATCTTCAAGCATTTTCTCCCATTATTCTTTCACCTGTTCTAGTGCCATGTGTTGTAGCTCTAGCCTTGTGTGCATATCATAAATGTTGTCGAGGAGAGACATTTCAAGGGTGGCAATTAGTGTATTTTCCTGTGTCATATGTTGTTGCAGGAGTGTAAGTGTCGACAAGAGCTTAACTTGGAGCTCATTTACCTCATCTTTGTACTTCATCTCTACAAATTGTATGTCCTGTCTCTGTTTCCTAGCCTGTATGATTTGTTCATTGTGCAATTTAAGTGCTTCTTCCATGTTGGTGAGACTTTGTGCACTGGACTTAAGATCAAAATCTATTTTTTCTATCTTGTCGGTATACTCCTCAGCGAGTTGATCTAAAGTGCACAATTTTTGTATTAAGGTAACAACTTCTGATATAATTGGATCAATTGTACTTACCAATTCAGATAGCTTGACCTTTTTCAGTGCCACTTCCTGGCTTATTTTATCGGCTATCTTGAACTCATACTTTTGTTCTTGTCTCTCTTCCATAACCTTCTCAACATCAATATTTTTAGATGTTATTGCATCCGTGAGTATGACCAGTTGATCAAGCATTGGAGCTCTTTGATCAATATCTATATCAGGTACAATTTGTTGAAGTATTCCTCTTGATACTTCTAGTACCTTGGCCTCTTTTGCTGCTCTCTTCAGTTTGTCTTGAATAGATTTTCTTTCACAGAGATTAGCATACTTTGTTAATGCAGTTGGATCCAATGTTCTTGGATCACAGACTGGAATCTCAATGATTTCATCCAGAGTTACTGGATTCTTATTCTTTCCTTTCTTCTTCTTTTTTGAGATTTAAGGGGATGTAGATTTATGAACTACCATAGCTAGTTCATTTTTTCTCTCTGAATTACTTGGTGAAGGCTTTGTAGAAGATGCTTCTTGTGTCTTCTGCTTAGGTGGCACCTGTCAGTTATGTGAAGACATCTCTTCATTAAATTTGGGTGTTTCTGCAGAATGTGCTTCTGATTTATTCTCCAGCTCATCCTTCTTTTCTTCTTCACCTTTCTCTGTTGGTTTGTCCCTTGTTTCCTTTTGAGTTTCCTTATTATTCTGATTAGTAGAAGTATCTTTATAATCATTAGTTGCAACTTGCTCTTCAGTTGTATCAGTGGTTTCTTTAGCTTCTCCATCACCCTTTTCCTCAGGTGTGCTTGTTTCCTTTTCAATAGATCCATCATTGCCTTCTATTATGTTTATTGCCTTCATTAAGACATGCATGTTACTTTGAGTTGTAGTTTGGGCTTTGTCATTAGTAGTGTCTCGCTCATCAGTTTGAGCCTTGTCAGTAGTGACATCATCATCTTTTTGTGTCTCTTTTGCAGGGTCTGGTTCTTTTGAGTCCAAGACTAAAGTGTCTTGTACTATCTCATCAACAACACCAGTTATTGTATGACCTGATGTCTTCGAGCTTTGTTGCTTTTTGTGATCCTTAAGTGTGATAAATATGACATTGTCTTTCTTATTTGGATCTTTGTCAAAGTCATAGTTAGTAATATCTTGGATAATATCATCCATGACTATGTCTACATTAATAGGCTCATTATCACTTTCAGTATTGTCTAGAGCAATGTGCCGAGGACTTGCATTTTCTCTATCCTCCTCTTTGTGAGGTGTGTTGGTGAGAAGTAATTGATTCTCACCACTTGTTGATTCTGCCAGTAGATCCAGAAGTTGTCTCCATTTATGTTCAGTCATAGTATCCAGATCAATGAACTTGTTTTCTAGCACTTTGTAAGCTCTTAGCTTTGCAACAAATTTTCCTGAGTTATTTTTAATTACTTCTTTGATCTCTTCAACTTTAGATTCAGGAGGCATTAGTATCACAAGTACCCTTTCCCTTTCTTCTCTCTCTGTTTGCAGGGCATATGACCATTGTTGGTATATCCTTTTACCTAGCTCGTTAGGTATTTGATTAACAAATTCTGCAGGTGCATATTTGTTCTTGATCATTGAATTTATGAATGCCTCTTGTATCTTGTTTTGATCCTCTGGGTTTAATGTATCACATTGTCTGATCTTCTTATCAGTCATTGTGCCATGTGTAGCAATAGAATTTCCAGCTTCATCCACTGTCTGATTTTTGAAGTTCTTCTTTTCTACATCAGGCTCATCATCTTTAGTGTCATCTATGTCAACCTTTGTCCTAACCAACCTTTTCCTCTTCTTTGGAGGTGTTGTTTTGATAATTTGTTGCCTTGTTCTTTTAGCTGGCTGCTTCCTTATGTAGGTCCTTACTTGACCTTTCTTGAGGGGCATTGTATCGGTTGCAGTAGTTTGAATCCTTGTCCTCTGCTTCTTTGCAGGAGGTGGAGGTGTATCACATTCAGTCTTTTCAAAATCTGATTTCTTTTCCTCTTGTTCCTCACTGATGGTGCCCTGTTCATCGGTTGACTCTGGTTGATCTGGTTCCTCATCTGTTACCGATAGAATCTTCTTAAGATTCTTAACCATTTTGTCCTTTTTGTTTACAGTTTTTTTTATTTTTAGGCCTTGTTTTATCTTTGATTTTGCCTCTTCGTATGTTCCAAACCTTGGTTGTTTCTTATCAATGGGCTCATTAATTAATGCCTCAATTGCACTTGTAGCTTGATCAATGTTGATCTCATAATTCATTGGAGCTAACCAGGTTGTTCTTGGTACAACCGATTTGATATGAGTGAAGTCCGTGTCTTCCATAAAACATATTTCATCTTTATGTTTTTCAACTAGCTGTTCAGGAATCCTAGTCCTCTCCATCATATTTTCCTTGAACTCAAGGAAGTAAGTAGACATGATAGACTCAAAACTGTCTCCTAGTGACTTAATTAGTTCACTAATCTATTGGGTTACCGGTTTGGTAGTGTCCCATAATACTTTTCCTACTGAAGGAAAGTATTCTTGAAAATAGAAAAAGATACACATGATAAGTGAGCCGGACATACATGTGTTGGTCTTTGCAGACCTGATTTTGATCATATTTTCATCAATTTGTTTTCACAAGCTCTCACACAGATCCATCTAAATTCCTTTGGTTACAATCTTGTAAGTTATGCTTACTGATGTAGCAGAAATGTTGTTCAATCTTCTAGCTTGAAATTTTTTTTATCCAACTACACATGCACCAAATTTGAGTTCTTTGTCGGTGATTGTGTTTACTTTGATACCTCTATTGTCTCCTTCTGCATTGGTGATTTTTTCAACTTCTTTCATTGATGGATGCTTATGTGCCCTTGGCTTGTCAGTTATTGGATAACCAGTGACATCGTGAAGAACATCCTTGGTTATTTGCTTGGGTTGGTCTAGCCATAGCTTATTGTCATGCATTTTGCTCAAGACCAACCTTATCCATTCTGTTTTGAATTCCCTTGGGAAATGTAGGGCATTAGTTAACCCTTTGACCTCCAAGTGTTTATTCTCTTCCTTTAGTTTTCCTTTGGCATCAAAAAACTTCTTATAAGCTTCATCCATTTCAAGATCACCTATCTCTGTGATCTTGCAGTGAATATAAGACCTAACGTCTTCTATGAGAAAAACCCTAGGTGGAATTTTTGAAAATGCGCCAGTTTCATCGGGTTTCGATGCAATTTCTGGGTAGATCTTATACTTTGGCTCTACACATTTACTATTCTTGATCAGCTTCACCACATTCCTCTTATCATTCTTGATCTTAGAGGTTCTTGAGGTGGTTGCCATTGTATTTCAAGTTTTTAGGGTATTATGGAAATTAGGGCTTTCTTGATAAAACAATGATAGAGATCTTTCGGTTCCTTTGGTACTTACTTCAATTCGCAATAGTGATGAAAGATCTGTTTGCTATGTGCTGAATCGATCTGTGGACGCTTCTTACTTTCTTCTCTTTAATCACTTTTTTTTTGCTCTGCTTTCTCTTCAAAACGCGGGTGAAAAATGAAGTTGTCCCGTCGACTATTTATAGACTTTTTGACCTAAGTCTTTGCATTAAATGCTCAATGACTCGTTGGGACATGAAGACAGGTTTCGTCGGGCAGACTTTTCAAATCATCATTGCTGATGACATGATTCTTTGGGTAGTGTTAACCATTTTGCTTTTACCAACGGATATCGGTATTCTGTCATGACTTCTGAACTTTGCTTTCTTACCAATGGGCGTCGAGTTACATTGGCAATTCAACCATTTTATGAGTTGACTGACAATTTACGGTAAGTGTAAACAACTCATCATTATGTTCACCAATGATTTTTGGTAAGTGTTTATACTGATGGGGTTACTTTCTTAGAATTGTAACAAGTAACATAATATGCATCTTTATTTATGTAGATTTTGACTTTCTATCAATTTTATAATGGAACTGTTGTAAAATATGAATTGGTGTAATGCAGTTCCATACTTACTTGTTCAGCTTAAGTGGGGTTGGTGATGTCATCAGATCCATTGGATGGGGTGTCATCATTTGTATTGCTTGTCTCAGCTTCATCATTTCTTGAAGCTTTTATCCACATTTTGTCTCTTGCCCTCTAGATATCTTCAATGGTGTTTCCGTTGGGATATGTGCTTGATTCTGTCAATCGGTCTTTGCAATATTTCTTGAGATGACCAACTTTGTGACAATGTAAGCATGCCATTCTGAGGTTTGACCAGCCTCTAGACCTTTTGGTCCATGCTCTCATGTAGTTTGCAGCAATGTGACCATATCTACCACATGATGTATAGTTTTTCCATGTATTATAATCCCATGTATATTGATTACCTATTCTTTTTGGTTGATAAGGATTCTTTTGACCTTTAGGCTTCCATGCTTGCTTTTTCTTTTTCCAGCATTCTTCAGATGTGTTCCCATTCATCTTGCATGTAGGAAAGTATTTGTCCATGTAGGTTTCCTTCTTTGGCTTTTCTATCTTGCTCTTGCATTCATAAGCCTTATGTCCTTTCTTGTTACATTTATAACAGAATCCTATGAATGTAGGTGTAGATTTAGGAATACCTTTCATATTACCTCGACATACATTTGATGTGTGCCCTTTCTTTCCATAGTGTTTGCATGTCAGCTTTCTTGGTCTTGGATTTTCATATCTACATTCTTTGGGTTTGATGATTCTTCATTTTTGGTAAAGCCTATACCGTTGTTGTTGTTGACTCTTCATTGTCCTTCAAGGAAGTCATCCATTCTTTTATTGCTTTCTTTAGCCTTTATGATAACCTCATTATGTTGTTTCTAAATTCTAACCTCATGTTTTAGATTTTCATTTTCTTCTCTTAGTTCACCGATAATTTGTATTCTCTCAACGAGTTCCACATTTATTCTGTTTGCTTCTTGACTCGTAAGAATAATCTGATTTGTGAGATCATGGTGATGCTCAGCATGTCTTTGAATTTCCATTTCCTTTTCTTGTAGTTTCTTTGTAATCTTCCTTCTATCATCAATAGCAAGTGTTCTTTCTGTTTCAGCTTGTCTAGTAGAACTCATTACATCAATCATTCTTACCATCCGACTCTCTTGACCGATTTGCAACATCTTTATTTTCTCTATCAGATGTTGATTGATCTCCTTTAGATTTGTGATGTTCTCTTCTAATGTATCTGATGTATTACTTGCATTTGATCCTAAAGATTCAAAGAAATTTGGAATCTCTTCTTCTCGATAGTCTTTTTCATTGCTCCGGGTAGCCATACCTTTTCTCTCATCTAGCAGCTCTCTCATCTTGATTCTAGCTTCTTTATACTATTCATAGAACATCTATATCTCAATCTTTTTTTTCTCAATATTCTTATCAAGTTTGTACTTTTCCATTGTATGATCTTTTCTCTTAAGCCTTTAAGCTTTCCAAGAAGAGACTTAGCTCTGATACCAATTGTTGGAATTAATGGGAAGTAGTACTAAGAGGGGAGGGGTGAATTAGTACCTCTAAAACTTTTAACACCTTTCTTGATTTATAAGTAATCATACATTTCTGCATTACCAACCATTACTGTTGTTCTTTCTTATGTATGTTTTTTTCATTCATAATCTTTAATGGTTTGCAATATTCATAGAAGCATTCATGAAAATGATAAACACATAACACAAGATATGGTATCACAGAAAACTCCTGTTAGGAAGTAAAAACTGCGGTGGGGATGACACCCACAAAACTTCACTATCTGTAGAATGGAAGGGAGCTGGTTAAGGCTTATAATTTGATCACTTCTAATGATCTACCCTATTAGGAGTATTAGGGTGGAGACCTGTTAAGATCTACTCTGTTAAGAGCTTTAGCAACACTGATTTACATGTGCACTCAGTTATGAGATTTTACAATAGGGCGGTTAAGTCTACCTTTCTTGAAAGGATTTCATTAGTGTACTACACTTGTTAGAATGAGTAAAATTTTTGACCTGACTACATACAATCTATAATTTCTGATTATAGATTCATTAAAGCTCTCAGAAGTATAATATCACCTTAAGTGATTGATGAATACCTTTTCTCTGCTTGTCGATAGCCTCTATTTTGTTCTTGAAACTGACTTGATTCTATTTCTGTCCTTCTACATAAATTATCTTTCTGGTCTTTAGTTGCTCTCCATGGCTACTATCTTCATTGAACAACAAATATTCTCAATGGATTGAGCACCTATTTATACAAGTATTTGACCTATCTTGGAATTCACACATTACAATGTTAACTCTTAGATCCAAGGTTTACAACTTGACCTTGATCTTTAGTTTTGTATGTTTTAAAATAGTAAAACTAATTAAAACAATAGTAAATACATTGCTTCCTCCGCACATAATGGCTTTAAAAGTAAATCAAGAAGCTATAAATACAACTTCAACAATTTATCTGACGTGGAAAGTTAGATCCACTTTTTGTGGGATGTAACTGTTTGTCAGTTCTTGATCGTCAGTTTGAACTTGAAGTTTGTCAGAGTTCCTTTGTTTGAACTGTTCGTCGGGTTTCCTTTGTCTACTAGGTTCCTCTCTGTGTTGTTCCGTCGGGTTGCACTATTGTTACTCGTCAGGTTTCCTTTACCTTTTTGTCATTGGATAACACTTAACAGTGTTTGTCGAGTAACCTTGTCGTCAAGTAGTGCAGTGCCCTGTCTATCGGTGTTATGTAACCTGATGGTGTAGATCATGTTTTTCTTTAAGTATACTAATGGAAAAATATAATGACTTCACATCAAACTACCAATCTTAAGTACTATAACCGATACAAATATCTGGTCCTCGGTAAGCTTATATGAGCTTAGATTTGATTCTTGTAGCTCTCTCTCTGTCTTCAATCCCTTCACTAGATGGATGTAGAATCTTTTTGCTTTTGATGTGATGTGTTCTTTCCATGTGTCAAGCTCTCTCTCTCTCTCTCTCTCTCTCTCTCTCTCTCTTTGAGTGTTCTTTTCTTTTGAGTCTCTTTTCTCTCTTGTCAGCAATTCTCTCCCTTTGTATGTACTCTCCCTTTCTAGTTACATCTCTCCCTTTGGATAATGTGATAGATATAATCTTTCCCTAATGTGATAATGGATATAATATCTCCCTTTGACAACAATGCTAAACAAATATTTGACAGCAATGTCAAGCAATCCTTTCTATCCACTCCTTGAATTTCCCAATTCATCAGCAATATAACAACTCTAGTGCTTGGAGTAGATAAATACCTTATTGTGTATAGATGTATCTTTGAATTCCATCTCTTAGTTTTCATCAACATGAATGATATTATGATAGTATGTAGGTTGATGCAGCCTTCTAGTAATCTTTCTGACCAGTAGACAAGGGTCTGACCCCTACTCTTTTTCTTGAGTACTCAAATGCATCCTTGGGCAGTGGCTTGGTGAAGATATTAGCTAATTGTTCCTTGGATTGCACATATTCAAGTATCACCTCTTTATCTTGAACTTGATCTCTCAAAAAATGGTACTTGATTGCAATATGCTTTGTCTTAGCATGCATTATTGGATTTTTGGAGATGTTTATTGCACCTGTATTATCACAATAGATAATTACTGGTTCAAGAATTTTCATATGCATGTTGGAAAGTTGACTCCTAGGAAGTATATGACTTATTTTGTGTTGTCATTATGGCAAAAAATCCATATGAAGTTTTGACAGTAAACTATGAAGTGAAAATTGACTAAGTGTAGAAGACAGAATAGAACAGTGACTTACAGTCGATCAGAGCATCAGTGCACATGCATACGACCACATCAGGATATGCACATTCAGACTTAATCTCTATGGTATGTTGTTATGCTTATCTTATACACACATGGTACAAAATATCAGTACAGATAAGTTACATAAAGAACAAGTACACTAGCAGTTCAGAATACAGAGTATGAAGCTGACTTCATGATTTTGATTAGCGTGTAATATTTTGTTATGTAAAGGCTAAGAACCTATTGTAATAAGTTTGCAATCATGTATTAAAAATTTTTGTAAACACGCTTAAGCCAATTCATTTGGAAGTATTGTGTATTATGTTTTTGGGCTGACTATGGTCTTGTTTTGGGTCACGTCTATTCAGGCATAAAGATATATATATGTAATGCAAAGATACATTTAAAGTGTCATCAATATAGTCAGAGAAGATGTATAGAAGAGTAGTATGAAGATATTAGTATGAGATAGAGCCCTTAAAGAAGTTAAGAGCATAAGTGCGTAACTGGAACTGATCAGACATCTGTGTCACATACAACAGTTCACTTTTGGATGTAGTGCATATCTATTCTCAGGAGGTTGTAGCCTTATTTCTCTTTAAGCAGTGAGCTCTTGCATAGTGAGTCCTCACCCCTAATAGGGTTGTTTGTTAAAGACTCCTAACAGGGTCAGACCCTTAACCAGGTCATTGCACTTACATTGTAAAGACTGCTCCTAACAGGGCAAAGGAACTTTAACAGGTTCATTATACTAGTGCAATATTTGTGGGTACTAATTCCCATTGGGGTTTTCCTCTAATCAAGGTTTCCCCATAATCATATCTTATGTTAGGTGATCTTATGTTAAGCTTAAAGTGTTATATGATTGATTTATATTTAAAGTTGCTGAAATTGAATTATTAGCTAGACACTGATTCACCCCCCCCTCTCAGTGTTTCCAACAATTGGTATCAGAGCTTGGTCCTTAGAGAGAAAATTTTAACCACTTGAGGAGATCATGGATTCAATAGAATTGAAACATCTAAAAAAAATCTTGAAGCAACCCTTGAAGATCTAGACAGATCTGAGAAAGAAAATGAAGAACTTAAACTAAAATTTGATGGCTCACAAATGCTTATCAAGAAACTAAGGAAAGAACTAAAAGATTTCTCTACCAATGATTTGAAACTGAATGAAGAGAACATTTCTCTAAAAGATAAGATAGAAGAATTGAATGATCAATTAACTAATAGTTTAATAGCTATTGAAGAGAAGAACAAAGAAAACAAACAGTTGGATGAAGAACTCATGCAAGCCAATATGAAAATCTTGGAATTAGAAAATATCAAGGACAAAATTGAATCTGAATTATCAGGAGCAAAATAAAAGATTGATAAACTACACACAAGCTCTAATCTAATTCAATCATAGCTCTATGCATAAAATCTAAAAGGTGATACCACTGGTATGGGATACAGTTTAGCTCAAATTGAGATCAACTCATTACAAGAAAGAAAGAAAGCTCAAATAGAATCTTCAGAAGAAAAGAAAACTGAAGCAGAATCACCAAAAGATAAGCACAAGGAAGTCAACTATAATTTCTATGCCTATAACAAGCATGGACACTTGGCAAGAGATTGTAAGAATGTAAGACCCTTCAATGGTTACTGTTGTGTGTGTAAGATTAACACCTTCATGAAATTAGGATAATAAGCAACAACTCTATGGAATGAAAATGCTATTTAATTTAAGAATTGAAGTTTAAAACCCATATCATCTCATGGTTCTCTATCTAAGCTTTGTTAAGAGAGCTCTCAGTCTTAATATCTCCCAAGGACAATCCTAGAATGAGAAATAAATGATAAACAATACTCTAATCTAGCTCAAAATGCTCCAAGATATGTTATTAAATCAACAAATTCTATTAAAGATGATACTCTAAAATGCTATGCATATGCTGAAATATGATCAAAAGCTCTCAAATTCTCTCCAAATGCCTATAATAAGGATTCTTTTCTCTTGAAATTCTTGGATCCCATACACAAAGAAAATGGCTTGTATTTATAGCAATTTCCCAAGGGTAGGGGGTAGAGTGAGTTGATCATGATCAAACTTTGGTTGAGTAAAAAGCTTTTAGGTGTTCTCAAATGGAGGGAAAGTTGGTTGGTTGTCTCAAAGAAATTAGGAATTAAATAACTCAATCATTTAATTATTTTAGCCATGGAAGGGTGAATGGGTTGGATTTGATCTTTTTGATTCAAACTATATAATTAATTGATTAAAATCAATTGCATAGTTTTGGTTAATCCCTTTTAGGCTTGAATTTAATTATTTGATTTCATGATTATTTAATCCTTTGATTTAATTTGATTGTTGTTCATTTGATTTGATAAATGTCCATTTAATTTGATCCATTTTAATGCATTGAGATTGAGATTTGAGGCATTTGGATGAGATTTACAATTTTGAATGCTTAAGATACACCTGGTCAATTTTAGGTGTCTACAAATGCCCCTCTTTGAATTGATGTGTGAAGCTCACTGAGTCAAAGAAAACTTGATGTCCTGATCATTGATTTGATACTGATGAGCTGATTGACTGATACGAAAACCTGATATGAAACTCTGATATGAAACTCTGATATGAAACCCTGATTTGAAACTTTGATTTGAAACCCTGATTCGATGCTTGATTTGAAACTCTAAATTGAAACTCTGATTTGGAACTCTGATTTGAAACTCTGATTTGAAATGTTGATTTGAAACTTGATTTGATGCCCCACCGATAAAGTTTGAAATTTTAATGCCCCAGATTTAATATAAGATATGATGCAGAATCCCTGTTGGATGATATGATGATGCCCCCTCAGAAATGAAATCATATTGATCTTAGATGTGAAAATTTGATGAATATTGCTGATAGAATAGATCCAAGATGATTGCATTTCTGATAAACAATGATGCTGAAAAGATGTCGAACAAATGCCCCAGTGTGAAGAGAATTTGATGATAATAGCTATGATTGAGAAAATGTTGTTGATGTTTGAGATAAGTTGATGATGTTCGGATATCACTTGATGTCAGTCAGAATCACTTGGTTCATGTTGTATTGATGACAATTGGATAGGATAGGTAGGTTGACAGATTGATTGATAAACTGATAATTCACTCTCAAGATCTAGAGAGATGAACAAATGGATTGATTGGATAAATTGATAATTCGCTCTCAAGATCTAGAGAAACGAACAAATGGATTGAATTTCCTTCCTCACGATCTAGAGTTAGGAAATTTGATGTGCTCAAAATGAGCAAATGGATGATAGGATAAATGATTAACATGAAATGATCAATTGGATGATTTGACTGATTGATATTTGATTGGATTGGATTGGACTTGATGGGAAGATTAAAGGGGGGAGGCAGATGGATAGGGGCATGTGATATGAGTCAGGTGCAAATATAGGTACAAGGGACAAAAAAAGTTAGGTTTCCCTAAGTTGATCAGATGGTGAGGTTGCCCCTAGGTGAGCAGATGTATATTGATGATATCCTTGATGTAGCATTGATCAATTTGATGAATCAGATATTGGAGGACATTGATTAGGACTTTGATGATGTGACCATAATTAAATTCCACCCCTTCACTTGGAAAGACACTTAAAACAATGCAATTAATCTATCATGAAAATGCAATGCAATGCAACTAATTGTCCTTGAGGTTTGCAAAAGAAATGCAAACAAAGATATATTTTCATCATTGAGATTTGTGGAACTAGGAGTCGATACAATCCTTACTGGTGCCATTGTGACCATAAGAATATGAATATGACTTTCATCTCATGTGGTAACCTTCTGCGAACCAAGTACAACCCTCACTAGTTGAATGACCAACTATGGGAGTATGAATACCGGTTTAATCAGATTCAATGTTGCAAGTGGATTGTGGTATTAAGTTATTAAAGATCTAAATAGCCAAGGTATCCTTTTGTGTGAACAAACAAAGGTTAACCCTCCTTCCTATATGAATGTCCTTGATGGTTCTTTGATGACTATGTCCTTAGACAAATTCAAACAAGTTAAAGGATCTTCCTCAAAACAGTCACACAAAAGCTAAGAAAACATCATGTCTCCATCATCGCCAATCTAGTCAAAACATCATTGATTAGCTAAAAAGAACATGACTCAAAAAAGTCAATGAAAAACTCATCAAAAATTCTAAGTGTTTTGAAATGTATCAAGATTTTCAAAAAGAATTCTAAACATGCTGATCATTTAGGGTTTGTCAATTTTTAATCCTGATAAAATAAGTCAATGAAGGTCAAGGATTATGTTATGCGATCAAACTGTTTAGGGTTGAACAATGATATCCATCAAAGGTTCCAAAATATCTCTTCTCTGAATTTGAAAATCTACTTCTGATGTGTGACCAAAATGTAGCAATCTTGAATCTGTTTATACCAAAACCAATGATTTTTCCCAAGTGATAAGTGAACCATGTGTAAATATTGGGCAACTGAAACCTAGTTTGTGACAATGCAACTGAGAGACTTTATGCAAGATTTTTGGATTTTTGGATTTTTTTATGTTTTTGGATTTTTAAAGATTTTTGATTTTTTGATTTTTATTTTTAAAAATTAATTAATTAATTTTTTTTTGAATTTTTTGAATTTACCATCTCTCAAACAAGATCACATTGGTTTGCCCCCAATGTCTAGCAAGGTATAGGACATGAAATATGAATTTTCAAGCTGATGGATTAGAAATGGAAATGCCATGATGGATGAAACGTGTGAATGTGACCCCTAGAACCATCTCCTCAAGATTACCCAAGCTAAGGAAAAAAGGATATAGCAATGCAAACATGTTTTTTTTTGGATAAGCAATGGAAGCCAATGATCCAGTTCTAGATAGCATGTGGGATGAGGATCTATTATCATGAAAGCATGTGATCCAAAAGAGTGGACATGTCAAGGGATTTTTGATAACAATTTTTGTACTTTATGTCCTTCATTTTCGATCAAGACCAATGGATCAATTTAGGTAAAATGTGGATAATATAGCACGATCAGGATAAAGGGGTGGAGGAGGCTATGAGGGGATGATTTGGGATTATGGAAATACTTCTTAGGAATAATGAAGGTGAATTTGGGAAAAACAAGATCATGATAGGGTAGCATGGATGCAACAGGTAAATAAGCTAATGGAAAGGATAGTGGTGTCAAGATACTTGATGCTCATGGATCTTTTCAACCTTGTCAAGACCAAAGGTAAAAGAGGGAATATGGATGCAAGTGAGATGAATGGTAGGAAGATGGAGGATAACATGGATGAGGCTTGCCCCCAAGTGTAGAGTGCAAGAGGAAGGAATTATGCATGATGCCTATTTGCTAGGTTTTCATTATGGTACTTGTCCAAGGTGCCACAAGAAGTGGTTTTCACCATAGGACAGATTGATTTCTCTTTACTTTTGCTACCAAGGTGCCTATTTTACCAGGTTTTCACTAAGGCACTTTTTCTCTTCTTTTATTTTATTTTATTATTATTTTTTTCTTTTGTATTTTTTAGAATTTCCCCAACATTTGGATCTTTGGACAATGATCTTCTGAAAGATATTTTATAATAAACCATGGCGATGGCTAGGATGCTCAAAGATATCAATAAGGTGATGACAAAGGGCACATATGAAGGATAAGGGTAGATGGTGGCGAAGGCTTTATGCCATAGATTGGATAAGAGGGATGGAAAGTATGTGTTGGACAATGAATGTGAGGATAAGAAGAAGGTATGTTGTGGATGGAAATGTTGACAAGATCAACTTGGACACACATTTTGAAGGGTGGTGGAATGATGGAGGAACAACAGATGAAGGAGGTAAGGATGTATTTGAGGTAGTGGATTTTGGGATGTAGGAACCCAAAGTAGACTTGGAAGGTGGAAAATGTTTGGAAGGAGATGGAATGGAAGCCTTTGGAAGCTTGAATGTCAACTTTGATTTTTGTTTCGTGTGCAAGTCTTTCAAAAGTGACTTGGGAATCCACATAGTCTTTGATTTTTCTTTCTTTTGTGATGCTTTTGAATGCATTTCTTCAATGAGGGATTTAGGAACCCACATTTTCTTTGATTTTTATTTTTACTTGGTGGACCTTTGTGGCCTTTTGGATATTTATTTTTCCTTTTCATTCACATGTCGATTAGATGGGACATGGTGATTTTTATACACATGTGGATTCTTAGATTTCTAATTTTTATGTTGCACATCCAAATTTCTTCCAAAAGACTTGGGAATTTTGGGTGAATGGGAATAATATGGAGGGTTCATATGGTTTGGTGTTTGGACATTCTTCAAGTATGTGTGCCTTCGTTGATCTTGATACATGGTAGGGTAAGTGGATGAAGAGCTAGGGATGGTAGGAATGGTTGATGGAGGAATATATGGACCCAATGTGGATGGAAGGGATGAAGAATTTAGCTTTGTGACATAGGAACCCAAAATGGATGTGGAGGATGGTGAAGGCATATGGTTGTGTTTGAATGGAGGAAAATAAGGTGTGAAAGGGATATCAATATCTTTGGCATGATTTACATTGTCAAGGATCTCATCTTTAAGATTTATCTTTATACCAATAGGCTCATGAGTAGCTTTCATAGGAGAAACTTTGATAGGATCAACTGAAGCTTGAAGGGATTTATTCTTATGCAAGGGATTTGGAGGAATGATGGTTCCTTGAGGTGAATATGGAGGAGTATGACAAGGATTTGATGGGGTATTTCAATCTTGAAAAGGATCTTTGGATGGTGTAGAGAAGGTTTTTTGCTTTGGATTTTCAATATGTTCATTGGAAATGGCGGAAGGGATATCTTGATCTTCCTTGGGAATTTGAATAGGTATAGAGCTTGGGAGGACACTTTGTTCGTGAAATAGAAGAATATTAGTTTGGAAGACATGAAAGGGTGCAAGGGGATCATCACAAGCTTCTATGGATATGGGACCTTCATCAAATATGGGAGGAGATTGGATAACATCTTGATCTTGATCTTTATTGATACTTGTTTCTTTTCTCTTTGGATTATCCTCTTGACATGGAGCGACTTCTAAGCACAAGGTGGATGCTTGGATATGTGTGGGAAATGTTTGGAATAATGATGGAGAATCCTTTTGAATGGGCTTTGAAGCACATGGGAGCTTAGGGTCTATGATCTTTGAAGCATGGAAACAATTTGCAGCAAGATGTAAATTAGCTTGGGTTTCTTTTAGAGGTAGCCCTTGAGGGTAGACATAGTCAACGTGAAAAGTATCATCATTAGGCTTGCTCTTTGGTGGAGGAATTTCAGATAGTTGTGAAGATTTTTGAGATGGATGAAGGATGAAAGGTGTAAAGGCTATGGGAGAAACCTTTCTAGATAGGGGTTTTTGGTTTAAATCTTGCTTGAGAGTGATATCTTTATCTCCATTAGCTTTATCACAAATAGGGTGGTCATGAAATTTCCCTTGATCCAACATAGGTTTGTTGCTCTCAAATGATTCATTTCATGAAGAAGATGAAGATACGGATGGCCCATCATCATAAAGAAAAGTAAAAATTGATCTTAACGATGGTGTGTTAGATGATGTATCTTTTTATTTTTCCTCATTCTTCCTCAAGGTTGATGTGTCATAGTTATGAGGAAGCTTAGCTCTTGATTGAGCAAAATATGCTTCTTTATCCTTCTTCAAAATTTGTTCCATGATTTCAAGGAATATGGGATCTTGGGATGCCTCCAATATTGCATCATCAATTACTTCATCGTATGGAGTCCTATGAAGATTTTGATCTTGATTTTCCATAGGATTGACTCGTCTTTCAAATAAATTCATAATTATAGATATTCAAAGGAATATGATCTATTTGTTGCACTAGATAGAAATAACTCCGAAAAGGGTATCCAAATATGATTTCAAAATCTTTCCAAACCCTTGGGAAATGCCCCTATTTTTCCTTCTTTGTTTCTAGGTAGAACTTGCTTGTGTGAAGGCGGCCTTTAATCATTGATACACGGTCACTGGAATCACTGTACGCGGTGCTCTGCAGTTAGCAGGTGGCATTTTCCTGTTGATATGCAGTTTTAAAATGTTTATATGCGATACTTTCTAGTGGCTTACGAGGCTATTGAATGTTGTCAATCGACGTTTTAAGATTTGTAAGCGGCCCAGTTTTGTTTGTATGCAGCTTTGAAATGTTGGTACGTGGCGCTTTGTTGATCAAAGTTGGTTTTATTAATTTTTTTTGTATTTTCTGGATTTAAAAATTTAAGGGCTTTGATCAGATTTGTAAGAAAAGAATCTTACATAAAAATAGAGTACAAACTCAAAACACACATCAAAGTTGTACCATATCCCTAAAACCACACTAAAAGTGTATGTTCTCGGATGTTTTTACAGGTTTGCACAAGAATTTCTTCCAAACTGTCTACCTTAGAGTCAAACAAATTTGGCTTGTAATAATGGCTCTACACAGGTAGGTCTACTATTTTATCAAGGTTTTCAATCCTTTCCATTCTAAATCTTGTCAAGATCCTTTAGCTCCTTGCGGGCTTCCCACACGCATGAAAGTATGATTTGCACAATTCTAAAGGACTACTAGAGGAAGTGAGGAGGGCTTGTACAAGGTTTAGTCACTTTTTGATTAAGGTAAAGTGCATTTATTTATAGTGGGTTAGACGACATCATGGTAAAAGCAAATATCTCACACTTTGGGTCATTCCCTCTCACCATCCTCGTAAGACAATTCTCAGGAGGCAGGCCCTTTAAAGCTCTATTTAGCTAGCATGAATATAGAAATCAAGAACCAAACTCAGTCCAACAAGTTTGGGATTCTGATTCACTCAAAGAGTGAAGAGAATATCCCTATTGTTTTCCTTTGTTCCAAACACCTCAAGAAAAATTACGTTCATTTTCAACCTCTTGACAAGGAGGTTCTTAGAAATGAAGTGTGTGGTTCAATTAACCCTCCCTTTCTTTCTATCACCCAAACTTGACACTTTTGGCTTTTTGATCAACTTTGAAAAGTTGAGAGCATATACCTAATGTCTCATTTGAATGGGAAATAGTAAGGTGTCCCTAATTATGCTAGATTCAAAGAATTTGCCACAAGTTAAGCAATGCAAGCTTGATTAGATAAATACCTAGTTTTTTGAAGCTAGCAAGGCTAGGCACATTTTTGAGTGATTTGGCTTATTTCCACTCACCTAGTGGTGACTGTTCCCACTCCGGATCCTCCAACAAGTTAGTCAACACAAATAGAGACAAAGTGAAGAAAACTTGGAAATCTAAAATGACAAATTTCCTCCTAAAATCTCTTTTAGTGAAATTTTATCAAATCAAAGCTTTACAAAACTAGGCATGAAAACTAATTAAAGAGTGGGAAATTTTTCTTTGTAAGAAAAAAACACTTTAATGCAGTGATTGTATAAGTGTTCCTCCTCAAATAAAATCTCTAAGAGATTAGCTGCATGTGTTTGTTTGTCATTTTTAACCTTAATTCTCACCTCTTTGCTAAGCCTTGTAACCCGTTTCTCTGGTTTCTGCACCTTCGGGTGATTTTTCATCTGTAGAACAAAAAAACACAGAGAGTCAAATCAGTGAACAAATCATTAAAAATTTGATTTAAAGCAGAAACATTTACACGACATTTAAAATCTAAAAGGCGACATTTAAATGTTGCTACATGTAAATAGAAACTTTCTAAGCGGCTTAAAACAATTCACAGGCGGCTAAACAAAAATAACAGGGGGCACAGAAAGTATAAGATGCAGCCAAAGGTTGCTGGAACGTGGCTCTTGAAAAATAGTAGGCGACACACTTTATCTAGCAGGCGGCACACTTTTCTAGCACGCGGATGAAGAACAAAAGACGAAGACGAAAGAAACTTCGTAGGCGGCATTTTATTGTTCACAGGCGGCTCTGAATATTGCATAGGCGTCTCTTCTCTTATTTTTCTACAAAATAGCACAAAGAACAAAGAAAAACACACAAAATATTAAGATTAAAATGTTAGAAATGAGGCTTAGAGCCCCACGATGGGCGTCATTTGTGTGTGTAAGATTAGCACCTTCATGAAATTAGGATAATAAGCAACAACTCTATGGAAATAAAATGCTATTTAATCTAAGAATTGAAGTTTAAAACCCATATCATCTCATGGTTCTCTATCTAAGCTTTGTTAAGAGAGCTCTCAGTCTTAATCTCTCCCAAGGGAAATCCTAGAATGAGAAATAAATGATAAACAATGCTCTAATCTAGCTCAAAATGCTCCAAGATATGTTATTAAATCAACAAATGCTATTAAAGATGATACTCTAAAATGCTATGCAAATGCTGAAATGTGATCAAAATCTCTCAAATACTCTCCAAATGCCTATAATAAGGATTCTTTGCTCTTGAAATTCTTGGATCCCAAACACAAAGAAAATGGCTTGTATTTATAGCAATTTCCCAAGGGTAGGGGGTAAAGTGAGTTGATCATGATCAAACTTTGGTTGAGTAAAAGCTTTGAGGTGTTCTCAAATGGAGGGAAAGTTGGTTGGTTGTCTCAAAGAACTTAGGAATTAAATAACTCAATCATTTAATTAATTTAGCCATGGAAGGGTGAATGGGTTGGATTTGATCTTT
>MU226739.1:98636-109246 GCA_018584345.1 Thuja plicata
ACACCACCAGAGGGCATAAACTACATAACTCAGTGGAAGGAGAACCTGGAGCATAATATGGAAGAAATATCTCTGCCACTGAAAAGTACACAGAATTAGCTTTCCGACGATATCTCGTTTGCCGAAAAAAGAGTCCGGATGAGCTAGAAATGACTCCCGGAAGGCAAAACAGGACATCGGACTTCAACAACAAAAAAAGCTGTCGAAACGGTGGAACCAAAACCTTTAACCTCTACCATCAGAAAGTTCTCGGAAAGAGCTTTCCGACAATATATAGAAGTCAGAAAAAATCCCCCGTATGCTCCCTATAAAGAGAAAAGAAGCCCAGTACCCCCAAAAATGCCAAAAAAGGCTTACAAGAGGCCTTAAGGGCTAAAAACATAAGCCCCTGGGCGCATGGCGCACCCAGAGGGCCAAATCGCAGCCCTCGGTCATGCATGTGACCGAGCGCGGTGTTTAAAAATCCGCAGGGGCTAATACAAACGCGCCACCCGCTGAAGGCGGTGGCGGAGCGCAGACTGGGGCCGGGCTGGGCGGAAGAGCGGCGCGTCAAGCCGGGCGGAGCGGGAGGTGGCCGTCGGAGCTGCAAATGCTGGCGGCGGCGGAGTGTTTGGGCGGCGGGGGCCGCGGCGGCGGGGGCCGCAGTGAAGAGGGCGGCTCGGGCCGCTGTGAGTTGAGCGGCGCGGGCCGCGGTAGCCGGAGCGGTGCGCAGCCACAGGCGGTGGGCGGGCGGCGTCATTTTTTAAAAAATTGACTGCATTTTATTAAACGCCAAAAATCATATAAAAAATGATTTTTTTAATAATTTTTTTTGATGTTTCCCATCCGTACGGCCTCGGGTAGGCCAGAAAATTTTCCCAGAGCCCCGGTAGCCAAAATGATCGAAATTTTATATGATTTCGACTCTCCCGGGCCTTCTGGACGCAATGGTGGAGTCCTTTTTGGCTCAAACAACTCCAAAAAATAGAGACCCCCCAGAACCAGAGACAAATGCTGGAAAAGAATCTGAGAGTTCCAAACCCTCGCTGCTTCAACCAAGAACGAACAGCCAGCTGCATAGTGGCTCTGGTACCATGTTGTAATTACTAAAGATTACTCTAACAAATACTCCTCCAGTTGTTCTCTTTCGGTCATCAATGTTTCCAGCCCAATCAGCGTCGGTAAATACCTTAAGTTCAAATTTGTCTTCTCTTCTATACCATAATCCATATTCCTTGATATTTTTTAGATATCTTAGGATTCTTTTCACAGTAGTCATATGCGATTCCTGGGGATCAGCAAAAAATATTACAATTATTCTTATTGCATGTACAATATCTGGTCTAGTATGTAGAACATACATGAGTTTGCCAATCATTGATCTGTACAAAGTCTGATTTACTTCAGTTGACTTGTCCTCCATTTTTATTTTGCATCCAATTGCCATCGGTGTTCCAACTAGTTTGGAATCTTCCATCTTGAATATTTTTAGCACTTCCTTGATGT
The DNA here is from genome assembly GCA_018584345.1 of Thuja plicata. Lineage (NCBI taxonomy): Eukaryota > Viridiplantae > Streptophyta > Pinopsida > Cupressales > Cupressaceae > Thuja > Thuja plicata. The sequence continues at coordinate 100,122 of MU226739.1, forward strand.
ACTTGGTTTGTGTAATGAAAACGCCTTCATCTTGTTGCATGATCTATAGACCAAGAAAGAACTTGATCTCTCCAAACATAGACATCTCAAACTCTTTGCTCATTTCATTTTCAAATGATTTTCATAGCATATCATTGCCTCCGAATATGATGTCATAAAAAAATATTTCAGCAATCAAAATGTTAGCATCACTATCTTCCTTCAAATAAAGATTATTGTTTTTAGCAGCCCTTACAAATCCAATACTTATGAGATAGTAATGAAGTCTTTCATACTAGGCTCTTGGTGCTTGTTTTAATCTATAAAAGGCTTTGTGTGGTCTACATACCATATTCCTCTTGTTTGGATCAACAAACCCTTCTGGTTGCTCAATGTATACCTCTTCCTCAAGTATTCCATTTAGGAATGCAGACTTGACATCCATCTAGTATACCTTGAATCATTTATATGTAGCATAAGAAAGTAATATTCTTACTCCTTCTAGCCTAGTAACGGGTGCAAAGGTCTCTCCATAGTCAATCCCTTCTTCTTGTGCATACCCCTTGCATACTAGTCTTTCTTTGTTTCTGGTGACTTCTCCATTCTCATTCAGCTTATTTCTGAATATCCATTTTGTACCAATGACATTCTTGTCATCTGGTCTTGGTACAAGTGTCCGTGTCTTGTTTTTCTCAATCTGCTCAATTTCTTCATTCATAGCACTAATCCATTTTTCATTATCAAGTGCAGCATTGACAGATTTTGGCTTAAAATCACAAATTATACATCTTATGTTTAGAGACTTACTTATGGTTCTCATACCAGCCTTCTTGTCTCCTATGATCTGGTTCTATGGATGGTTCCTTCTGACATATCTGGCAAGTATAGGTTCAGTTCTTTGTCTATCATCTTGATCATCATTTTGTCCTTCATTCTAATCTCCATCGCTTGGCACATCATTTTGAGCAATATCTTAATTTTTGGTATTTGCAGCCTAATGCTCGGGTGTAATGTTCTATTTCTTAGGAGCTCTACATTGGTGGTTGGGTAGAGTGTCAGGTTCTTCAATGTAAACAAACCTGTTTTAGTCCTTTGGTTCTTTTGTGCTTTCCTTTTCATTCTTCTCTGCAAATTCATCTATCTTTACATTTGCACTTTCAACAATTTTTTTAGAGGCTTTATTGAGACATTTATAAGCCTTGCTCTTGGTGGAATACCCTAGAAATATACCTTCATCACTTTTGCAGTCAAGATTTCCATTTCTATCATCTTTTAAGATATAACATTGACTACCAAAGATCTTGAAGTAACTTCCATTGGGTGTGTGACCATACCAAAGCTCATAGGGTGTCTTCTTGGTGTCTTTCTTCAATTGTACTCTTTTCAATTTGTAAACAAGAGTACTGACAGCTTCCCTCCAGAAGATTTGGGTGATTCCTTTCTCTATCATCAGTGTCCTTGCACAATCAACAATGGATTTGTTCCTTCTTTCAGCAATTCCATTTTGCTGTGGTGTTCTCGGTGTAGAGACTTGTCTTTTGATACCATTCTCATTGCAAAAGTTAGTGAATTCATCTGAAATAAATTCCCCTCCTCTATCTGATCTTAAGCACTTAATTCCTTGCCACTTTTTTTTTACCATTGCTTTGTACCATTTAAACATCTTGAATGCTTCTGATTTATCTTTTAGAAACATAGCTATCATCATTCTAGAATATCATCAACAAAGAGAATAAAATACCTATCTCCATAGTAGCTCTTTGTCCTCATGGGTCCACATAGATCATTATGGACTAATTCTAGAATGACATCAGATGTATGGGTTTTTCTTTTAAAACTAGATTTTTTCATCTTACCTTTTTGACAATTTTTGCACATGATATTGTTGGGCTTAGTCATCGTCGGTAAGCCTCTTACATTTCTCTTTCTTCTTATCTTTATCATGTTGTCAAAGTTCACATGACATAATCTTTTGTGCCACAACCATATGTCTTTGTTTCTAGCCATTAAGCAAGTGGTGTCAATATCATTCAGATAGAATAAGTTACCTTTTGTCTGCTCACTGGTACCAATCAACTTTCCTGATTCATTGAAGATTTGTGCCTTCTTATTTTCAAATGCTACTTTGTTACCTGAATTATTCAACTGAGAAACACTCAATAGATTATAATCCAATCCTTTAGCCCATTAAGAATTTTCACATTTTATCAGGTTATTCAACATTATGGTTCCTCTACCCTCAACTAGACAAGGTGTATCATTACCCATTCTTATTGAACCACCATTATAGTATTCAAAAGTCCCAAAATTTTGTTTTTCACCGGTCATATGGTGAGTGTAGCCACTATCTATGATCCAAACATCATTTTTACTAACTTTAGATATGAGTTCATTTCTACATACCTTTCTTAATCTTCATCTGAATCATCTTTTACTGCCACAAACACCATCTTTATGTCTTCATCCAATTCGGTGTCAGTATCTTCATTTTTGCATTTAGCTAGGTAACTGGCCTTCTTTCCTTTGTCCTTTTAGCCTCAGGTATCTCTTCTTTTTGATTTTTAGTTGCTTCTATAATCACCTCTATCAAATTTTTTTCCAAATGAAATGTCATTACTTCTATCATCTTTTCTTTTGTTAGGACATCTTGTAGCAAAGTGTCCAATCTCTTTACAATTAAAACACACAAGTGATAATCTACCTTTTCCTCTCTGCAATCTTCTTTCCATAAGTGCTTCAATTTCATCAAGATCTTCTTCTTCACTTTTACTATCACTATCTTTTCTCATAGTGTGTTTATGACTTGATTTACTTATTCTCAAGGAAGATTTGAATGTAGACTCTATGTTTGGTAAGACACTATTATCAAATTTATTCATCTCAAATGAAATCAGTCTTCCAATCAAACTATCTAGAGTAACATTGTTATTTTCTACTGCTCTCATTTCTTGTATGGCAGATACTCTAATAGCATAAGTAGGCAGTAAAGTTCTTAGAATTTTACTTACCACTGTATCTTCATCTAGTACACCTCCAACTTCTTGGATAGAATTGACTACCTCTTTGATTCTTGTGTTGTACTGTGTGATGTTTTCACCTTCTTTCATTATGAGATCATCAAAATTTCCTCTATGGCTTTCTGCCTTGGCTCTCAGAACATTTTTATCACCACCATGTACAAGGTTCAATTTTTCCCACATCTGCTTTGCAGTTGTGCATGTCTTGACATCTTCAAATTCAGCGTCAGAGAGTGAGGAAGCAAGCTCTATCATCATGCAGTTGTGCCCATGCTTCTCTCTCATTTGTTCAACTGTGGGTGCTCCCGTGGGAAACACATATTCAATATCTAAGTATTGAGTAACATCATTTCCAATACCTGATAAGTGGAGTCTTATTCTACTTTTCCATGAACCAAAGTTGTTCTTGTTCAACTTGGGCACATCTCATTTGTTCATCTTGTGATCTTTAGCTTAGGTCTTGAAACCTTCCTTCTAAGCACACAAGCTCTAATACCAATTGTTAGTAATAACTGATAAGGGGGGTGAATTAGTGGCCTCAAAAATTAATCCTTAAATCAACCCTTAAAACTTAGAACCACAAATTATGCCTCTAGTTATCTTTAGTCCTATAAGATGAATGCCTCCAAATACTTATATAAAATTACTACTTGTCGAAATTCTTTGTAAAACCTTCTACTGTATGTTTACCGATAAGCAGTCTTTCTATTTACCGAAACACAGTAAATAACTAGTGTATATCGATCAATCCAGATAACATATGTGAAATGCAAAAAAATAAAGTAATGAATCATAAACACATTGACACATGGATTTTTAATGTGGAAACCCTGTTAACGAAAAATCCACTGGGACCGGTACCCCAAATTTTTACTCTTCTAAAGTGAGCTTGGTTAAGAGCCAACCTTGGTAAAGGTTACAAACACACTGTTAGGTGTGACCTTGTTAGAGGATTTAAATAGATAGTTTGTCACTTAGTATTTGGCATCTAATGCTATCATCCTTGATCAAACACTCACTTGGCCTGTCAATAGGTATCGGGCATATCCAATGCTACTTTGTGTTGGTATTACTAGGAAGTAGTACTGAGAGGGGAGGGGTGAAACAATACCTCTAAATTTTTTAACTCTTTTCACCTTTCATCATTAGTAAACAATCTTCACTGTATTACCAACCATATCTGTTGTTCTTTCTTATGCATGTAGTATTAATTCTCTTGTCTAGTCCTTAGATGCTCTCAGTGGCTACAATCATCATCGAACAACATGTTCACAATAAATTTAGCATCTATTTATACAAGTATTTGACCTATTCTAGAATCACGCATTACAAAGTTAACTCTAGATCCAAGGTTTATAACTTGACCTTGATCTTTAGTTTGCATGTTTTAAATCAGTTAAACTGATAAAAAAAATACTAATTACATTGCTTCCTCCACACATAATGGATTTAAAAACAAATCAAGAAGCTAAATATACAACTTTAGTGATTTATTTGACGTGGAAAGTCAGATCCATTTTTTGCGGGATGTAACTGATTGTCGGTTCTTGGTCGTCAGGTTGAACTAAAAGTCTGTCGGTGTTCCTTTCTAAACTGATCATCGAGTTCCCTTTCATCTATCAGGTTCCTCTCTTTTTTGTTTCTTCAGGTTGCACTATTGTTACTCGTCGGGTTCCTTTATCCTTTTTGTCATCGGGTAACACTATATAGTGTTTGTTAGTATGCTTTGTACTTGGCTGTATCGGGTAACCTTGGCATTGGGTAGTGTTGTGCCATGTCTGTCGGTGTAGTGTAAACCGATGGTGTAGATCATGCTTTTACTTGTATATACTAATAGAAAAATATAATGTCTTCACTTTGTATGATCAAACTTTTTGATACTCCTTGGGATGTATCTCAATTAGAAAAGACTTTTAAGTCCCGTTTGGTTAAGAGACTTGATATTTCAATGGTTAAACTGAAACAATAAATTGATCTGTTCACATATACAAATTGAATTGCAGATTTTCATATCTATTGTAAGTGCATTACCTCTCTGATCAATGAAATCAATTCAATACCTTTGCTCCACACTATTCTTCTTTGTGATGCTGTATCACTGTTCGTCGATGTCTGCAGAATTTAGCTCTTTCCTCAACTTGTTGATAAGATCTGAATGAAGACTTTCTTCTCCTTGAGAATCTCTTCAGAATCTATTTTCTTGTCCCTCACCTTATTCATAATGAATAAGATTGTCTCTTAAATAGACATGATTTCACCGTTTCTTGGCTTTCTTGATCTTGGTGTGATCCATAATTCTCGCCAATTAGATATAAAGCAAAACTCTAGTTTTATCTCGTAGAGATCTTCTTTCCAACTGGACAAAGAAGATTTAAATTCTTTACTTATCTCTGGCTTTATCTTGTCGATTAAAACAATGATAAGTACCAGTTAAGTCTATATTTAGCTCTTGACAGCTAAGAATTTTTTCATTTCTAAACTCTTTGTTCTGTCGGTCATTACTTCAGTTAATCATCCATGACAACTGACTGTTCCATCAGTGTGACTTCAGTTGTCTTTGGGATCTCCATCCATCGAGCAACATTGTAATTCTATCTGTCAAGTTACACTGTCCTTTTCTTGTTGGGTAACTCCATGCCTTTGCTCATCGGTAATGTTGTGCTTTTGCTCGTTAGGTAACACGGTGACTTTTCTCTTTTACTCTGTCTATCGGTGTGCACTCCATCAATGTATACAGTCACTTTGTGAATACTTAAATTTTATACATTACTGATAACATAGCCTTTGATTCATTGGTTCTTTGAAGTCTTTAGCAGTATGTTCATGACCATATAGATTATATTAAGTTGACATCAATGATAATACAATACATAAAATGATTTAATGCCTTGCAAGGTTATCAACTTAACATCTTCAAACATTCAATCAGTTATAGTTCATTAGATTTCTAGATAGTCTTTATGCTTCAAGATGCAAAATTTCAAAAAATGGCTCAATAGGTTGATAGGTTACACAAAGAACAAGATGTATCCAGGAAGAATGATTTGATGATTTTATCAACAATGTTTGGAATCAGATTTTGTGGTCATAATATGTGTATCTTGGATATATCATGAGGTTTTGGTTGTGAATGCATCATGTTTTTATGACCAGAAGACTACGTTTCATCTAACATAAGATTGTTTAGCAAAGAGTTAAAGATGTTCTTTAGAATAGTAAGTCAGATCCTTGACTGGTGATGATGCACCATGTTGCTGTGAGTGTTTATGTGTTCGAGGGATCATGGTGATATTTATGATTGATGAGGATTGATGAGTTGGTATGTTTATGATAATGTATGATCAAATTTATTGGAGGTTGTGTAAGAACATTGAAGAAGGTGTTATGGTTTGACTTTTCTTTTTCAAATCGATGTGTGATGAATCTAAAGGCTAACTTGAGTTTGTTATAAAGTGTTCTATATTTGTAATACATTTTAGGGCTTTCTCATTGAGCGGGAAAGATTGTCAAACATTTTGTAAGGTGGTTAATTTCCCTAATAACTTGTATTGTATAAATATGTAAAATGGTGAAATATACAAGTGTAGATCGTAGATGCAAAGGTGTGATCGAGAAGAGGAAGAAAAGAGAAGTGTGTCTACACGTGTAGTAGAGATTGAGCTTGAACTAGATCTTTATTAGCAAAGGAAGTACTACTTTCTGAAATCATTTTACTTGTTTATTCCTAATAGCTTCATCAAGCTAAATCCCTTAACTAGGTAGATCCTAACAGGTTTTAATTGTAAATACTTTAATAGGGTGACTCTTTAATTAGGGTTTGAAATTCTTTAACCAGGTTACTCCTAATAGGGTAAAGATCCTAATAGGGCTAGAGGTAAATCCCTTGATCAGGTGACTCCTAATAGGGTCTTTCTCTTAACCAAGCATTATTGTAAGCTTGTAACAAGGCTAAGATATTAATAAGACGTACTTCAAAAGAGTGCAAATTTTAGTGCCCCACACATGGTTTTTCCCAATTGGGTTTCCACGAGAAAAAATTTGGTGTGATTGTGTTGCGTGATTGTGGATGCTTATTCTTATTGTTTAGTTTTTCATGCAATGAATATTTATTTATTCAAGTGGTTGAATGGTTGATTAAAAGTTTTATTTGGTAGATTATTGATTCACCCCCCCAGTAATCTTGGACTTAATAATACTAACAAAGATGATGTTGACTATTCTTTTAATCTGTATATTCCCCATGGGGATACGATTCACCTCCTTAAGGATACTTTACACTCTATTCACCTCAATCACTCTCCCTCTACCACTGATGACTTGGTGGGTTATGATCCTTCTTCTATTAAATACCCCCTTTATGAGGATATCTTAGTGCAAGAGGAGGACATCAGAAATACTTTTCTTAATATCACCTTACCTTCATTTGACATTCCTTGTAGAGATGAAGCCTTAAAGGAAGTCCATAATCCCTATTCTAAGGATATATTGGAAGAAGAGGATCCTATCATTACTAATTTCCTTAATTCTCTCCCTTCTAGTGATGAACTTAGGAGGAATCAAGAGCCTTATCAAGTTAATATTGTCAATATTCATGCTCAACCTACGATAGTCAACAAGAATATGATAACTATCACAGGATACCCTCAATCAAATCCCTCACAACCTCCTAATAGACCTATAATCACTATCAAGGGATACCCTCAGTCTAATCCACAAACTTCCACTAGACTTGTGATTATGGTTAAAGGATATAATCCATAAAGTTATTTTCCAAATTAGTCTACTATAACTGTTAAAGGAAAACCTACCGAGTTATTTCTATATTATCATATGGTGGCTCACACATATCATGCAAGAAATAGTCCTTAACCTTCTAATCTATTTGTTCCTACTTCTCTTCCACCTACCCAACTCGTTCTTCCTCCTCTACCTCGTCTTCCCTAAAATCTTAGAAAGGAGTATGAATTTAATACACCAACTCTATAATACCCCTACCAATATTTCCCTTTGGGAGCTTCTTCAAAATTATCCTACATATCATGAAGCCTTGTAAAAATCTTTAACAACTCTTCCAACTCCCCCTCCTAATCAAGATAATATCAATTCCATTTTGCAATACATGCATGCAACATTTGTCCCACCTCAAATTATGTTTACTCAAGAAGATATACCTCCTAAAGAAGTTCAAGATTGATATTATGCCCTTATGGTAGTTTTCCTTATCAATGGTAATCTCATTCATAGGACCTTAGTTGATAATGGGCATGGAATTAATGTTTGTAGTATGGACATTCTCAAAGAAATCAAAGCTGGTATTTCAACTATTAAACCTGATTGATTACACTCATATTCATGGATTTGACAATGTTTCTAGAAATACATTGGGAATCATCACTTTACCTATAAAATTAGGTTTAGTTATTCTAGATACTCCTATTTATATGATGCATGGACCTCTTTATTATAACCTTCTTTTGGGTAGACCTTGGTTACACACTATGCATGTTGTTCCTTCAAATCTTCATCGCAAAGTCACATTTATCTACAAAAATTTTATGTACACACTTAAGGTAGATGATAGATTGAATAGTTGTTTGAATACCAAATTTATCCATAACCTTGTTTCTATTGAAGAAAAACAAGATACAAAATTTAATGATGATCCTCCTTCTACTAGTGTCATTTCGGATGACGATTGGGAATGTTGGCAAGTGATTCATTTTGGAGTGATATGGGACACATGAGGGTTTTCATTTATGGAAACACATTTGGTATGATGATCGCTTGGATTTATTTATAGTTTTGGAGATGCAGATTGCAAAATGACTAAGTATAGTAAACAAAAATATAGAGTATAGTAGTACAATTTTGGACAATAAAGTTAGTATATGGAGAATGAAGACTTGTGAGCTTAGGAAATGACATTTTGGGGTATGTATAACCTTCGGTTAAGTTCTCTTGAGTTTTGGTGTTGATCACAGTGAGTTATAGTGTATTGAAGACATGCGAAGATAGAGTAACAAAGATACAAGGTAGATGAATAGTCACGATGATTAAGGGAGTATGACATGGAGTCTAAATGTGCTAAGTTGGATTAGGATTATAGATAAACTATACTTTAGTTGTATA